>ML289598.1:15459-25873 GCA_005239495.1 Nicotiana undulata
TATGGTTCAACCAAACACCCCACCCCCCCCCCCCCCCAAAACCAAACTTTCATCTTAAATATTTTAGCTATTCATGTTCCAAGAATGGCTGATGTTGGGTGGAAAGACCCCATAGGATGTCTGATTGAGAATCCTCCCTGGTTGATATGTGTAAATATCATTTGTGAAGTTGTCAATGCCATTCCCATGCTCTCTGCATTGTTAGTGATGTTTTCATCCTAACTACTATATGGATAATCCATGTTTCCTAGTGCATAGTAGTTTTGGTTTGTCTCACCTGTGAGGGAGCCAATGCCAATACTCCAGTCCAGAAACTCATTGCTGTCCCACTGATCGAAGCCTCGTTCAGCAAGGGTAAACATAGGCTTCATCTTGGAGGTTCCAAGAGAATGGTATGAGCTGTGCATTTGGTTTTGGTGCTTGAAAGTATCCCCTGCTTGAACAGACGAGCTTAGGAAAACAGAATAAGATATCTTTTGAACTTTTATCCTCGGAAAACCATGACTGTTAGAGAAACTATAAAGTTGTTGCACAGAATAGTTGAGAATTACACAAAAAGAAACAATTATTGAAAGAATGAAAGACATATTGCTACTCCTGGCTGTATAATCTGTTGTTGCACATAAATATGTTCCTTACTTCTCAGTATTGAATACATAAATATGTTTTGTTGCAGGAAATGAAAGGAATTGGACGAGGAAAACCTGGTAGAGGCGGGACGAGTAGTGGTCGTGAAAATTTTCAAGGACATGGCAATGTTGGGGTGATGTATGTGCCACACATACATACCGGACGAGTATCTGATCCATTTGTAGAGATAAGACAACCAAGTAACCCGAGTCAAGGACCTTTACAGACCGGACGAGTATCTGATGCATCTGTAGAGATAAGGCAACCAAGTAATCCGAGTCAAGAACCTTTACAGACCGGACGAGTATCTACTAACTCTCCTCAATTACCTTCTTTAAAAACACAATCATCACGAAATGTAGCAGAAGTTGTGCATCGCTCTCCGGAGGCTGAAAATTATGCAAGTTAGTTTCTTTTTTTTTGGTTGTTTTGTGAAAATTATTATTACTGATTTAGTGGAGCTACTAATGAACAATAGTATCCTTTTACTTTGCAGTTTCTTCCAGCAATAAAAAAAAGGAAGAGGAAAATACAAATCTAAAAGTTTAGAAGTAAAAACTAAGTATGGTGGTAAAATAAAAATTATGATTCCAGGTGACATCGATAGAGCAGTAGGTTCTGGGGTTAGAGATATTGTTAATTACTGAGGTTTGATCATGAGGAGCACTATCTCATTCCAAGATGGAAATTGGCAGAAAATAGTTCTGAAACACGGAGAAGTAATGTGGTTAAAGGTCAAGGTAATAAACCGCTTTCAATATTATATTGACTTTAAGTTGCAAGGTTTATTTATGTGGTTATTGAATATAATGTTACATTTACTGTCAGGATAAATTTGATGTTCGCAGCAGGTTGCCAGAGCATAGGTTTCAGGCCTTTGTAATTATCACTATGCAGAGGCTTTTTAGAGCATGGAAAGCTCGACTCAGCATGTTGTACTCTAAGTACAATACTAATGAAGAAAGATTGTCTCATCAACCTGAAGATGTTGAGCTTGAGGACTGGAAATACCTTATACAATATTTTGGAAGTCCGGAATTTAAGGTATTAACTTAATATCTGAAGATTTCCTCTTTGAATTGTGATTTATTATCTATTTACTTACAGATTGTAAGTGAGAGGAACAAAAGAAATAGAGAAAATCAAGTAACTAAGCATACTTGTGGTACAAGGTCTTTTGCAGAAGTAAATATATTTAGTCCCCTACTATCACATGTGCTTCTTTGTTATTTACATATTTATATATTTGCTTGTATATTTTTTTCCCGGAACTATATTGCAGAGAAATCCTTTTACTGGAGAATTGGACACACTAGATAAAGTTTGGGAGATCCAACATACACGCAAGGATGATAGAGGCGAACTGGTGTGGTTGGATTCACAGTCCCAACAAATTCATGTAATTATCTAAAAACACTTATAAAGTTCTCTGTTTCTATAAGTTTCATTTATATGTTTTATTATGTTTTGATTTAAATGATTATGCATAAATGCATGGTCAACTACAGGAAGTTGTCACTCAGCAACAATCTGAAGAGATCGAGCATCCCATGACTAGAGATGAGATTCTATCCTCCGTTCTTGGTGAGAGAAGAGGCTATGTTCGTGGAAAAGTATACGGAAAGAAGCCTCCTAAAAAGAGTAACATTCAACATGAAAACATAGAGGCCAGCGTGTCTTCTGCTATTGACATTGTGCGTCAAGATATGCAAGCCGAGATTGATAGGAAATTGCAAGAAGAACGTGAACAAATGGCTGCTGAGTTGCGAAGAAATATGGAAATTGAGTTGGAAGGAAGTTGGCAGAGGAGCGTCAAAATTCAAAGGCAGAAGTAGACAAGAGGATCTCTCTAGAAGTGGACAAAAAGATGCAGGAACAATTTGCTAGTTTCTTGACCAGATTGCAACAACAACAGGTACTTGCTCCGCTCCTTTATGAAGAGTAGCTTATTCTTTTGTTAGTGTAATTTTCTGTTTGTTCAATGTTTTACAGTATACATGTCATTTTTAGTACAACTCCTGCTAAGCCTACCACATTGTATTAAAATAGCATCCACCTCTTCTTTAGTACAACTTGAAGCCCTCACTGGAGCTGACACTACAATCCCATTCTCTTTGCTTGCTCCAACATTGTTGTTGTTACCATTTTTAGCAAATTCCTTTTTTTCACTTGGGTGTTAGGTTTGGTTATTTCTGGCTTTGTGGTTGCATTTTAGCCAGCCTAAGAAGGCATATGCTACAAGTGGAGTCTAAGGTCAATGTGCCATATGTTTGAATTTTATGCAGCCTAAGAAGACTTATGCAATGAATTAGCACATTACTATAATCTAAGGGACAAAAGAACATGCTAAATAAGATGGAAATATAACTTCTTGGTAAATCATAATTCTTGTAGTTCGCCTTTTCCCGGACCCCACTCATAGCGCAAACTTAGTGCATGAAGTTGACCTTATAAAGAAATTCATGACTCATCTTAGATTGATATTTCCTTTTCTTTTTGGTTGTTGCTCTTCAGTATCTTTGGGAAGGAAACTTATTTTAATACAAGGATATTGATTTAAAAAACACTAAACCAGATTTTTGGTTGGATTGCATTTCTGAATTAATAAGATGAATGTGACTAAGAACAAAGTTGTAGAGGTTTCAACGCCAATATCTAAATTAGAGCCTATGATAAATCATACAAATCCATTTTCACCATACCCTTTTCACAAGTTCCTGAAAGATTCTGCTACAGGTTAAAGCTCTCAGTTGAGCTGAAGCTGTTATTCGATCCAGATGCCGAGAAACTTCTCTCCTGAAATGAAAACAAGATATAATCAACCACATAGTTCATATGGTTGATTAGAATGTCTAAATGTGTCTAAAGTTTCTGTTTAGCCCACAATGATTCATATGGTTGCATTTTAGCCAGCCTAAGAAGGCATATGCTACAAATTTAACTATAGTGGTTCGATTATATTATTTTTTTGACTATTTTATATTATTGCTATTGTATTTTTCTGAATACGTCATCACTCTTGTTATTGTGGTAAAATTATTAACATTATTTGGCAGAGAATGCAATGCCATAGCCATTATTATTAATAAGATTTTCAAGCAGCATCATAAACCAATACTAATACTGCTAGTACTAGTTTAGAAGAAGAACAAGAAGTGCTCTTTTTGCTCAAACAACTCCCCATGATAAATGATTTGCATACATGAAAAGTAGCATTCCTTTGACATAGATTAAAAATTCTTAGAATTTTGATAGTAGTTTGATATAACAAATCTCATTATGTTCCTTATCTATATTACTTTTGTCTAGCAGGGACAAGGCACTTAAACAGTGGTTCAAGGATGGTGTCGAGCAAGAAGCAGTTACAAGGCACTTAATATTTTGTCTTTTTTGGGATATGTATGCGTACAATTACAATGCTCAATGAAGCGTCGGGTAGTATATATGTAATTGACTTATTAGTAATGATAATATTTATAATATTTGGCTTGAGAAATTCTTTTGGTGTTTGTCAAACATTATTGGTTGCATATTGATAGTCAATTGATATGAATATCTTTATATAATTTTGGTCGTTATAATTGATGAGAAAATAAGTTTTAGTCGCGATATAGTTTTGTCAAAAAATTTGTAATTGTTGCGATATAAAAGTTGCCACTGTAGATGTATTTCTTTTGCAACTACTTTAGTTGCTACAGAAAACATTGTAGCTTTCATGATTAAATATTGTGTGGCAACTTTAGTCGCTACTAAAGGACATTTATAGTTGCGACATAATCTTGCCACTGAACGTTAATATTTTTTGTGACGATGTCAGTCGCTGCTAAAGCTGTATATATAGTGGCGACATAATCTTGCCACTAAACGTTAATTTTTTGTGTGGTGATTCTAGTCGCTGCTAAAGGTGTATATATAGTGGCGACATAAGATAGTGGTGATTCTAGTGCGGGAACTGACATCGACGTGATGGGCGTTGCGTGAGCCCACAACCACTGGGTTTGGGTTTGGTACACCCCCAGGGTTTTTTGGTGGTACATCAGCACCTGAAACAACTGCACCGTTTTCTCCACGGTCTTCAGCACCGTTGTTTTCGCGTGCGTTTACTTAGTTAGAAATTCTGACATGAAATCAAAGATTCTTGGACAACAAGAAGTGTGAAAAATAACTTAAGTTTTTCAATGAACCAGCACTAAAACAATCACTATTATATTTAACCCCACAGTGGGCACCAAACGGTTTATCTTATAAATTGTAATAATAATTATATTTGATTATGTGGTTTTAAAAATATATAATATATTTTAATGCTATTTGCTAAGTAGTTAATGCTAAATGTGAGTATGATTGATGCGTTAGAACTGATAGGAAATCGAAAACAAGCAAACTAGACTTCCTCGATTCGGAGGTACGGGGCTGGCCCAGATAGGTCCTCGAGGTCGAGGCTTGGGGTTAGTCGCTGACGATCGATGAAGCTTTAAAAATCTAATGGGCTTTGAAGTAGGGTATTTATGATCAATGATGAGCAATTAATGAAGAACAACTAATGAAATACAATAAATGTAGGTAGATGAATCGACAAAGAGACGATAGGGAATGTTTGAGTTAGAAAGAAGATGATGTTCTTGTTTCTCGTATTAAAAATCACATGTGCCAATAAAAATAAAGATTCACGACTAATACAGTTATTTGATGTCTGAGTACGCACTTGTACTTTGCTGTAGAGTTAGTCGCCTTAGCCCTCGTGCCACCCGCTTATGCCAACCTCGAACCTGTACTGCCTCGAGGTCGAATCCAAGGGACACTCGATTTCAGACCTCGGGCTATACCTTGAATCTTTTTCGGATAGGCTACCAAGTGCCACGACAAATGTAAAATTGGTATTTCTGATTTTAGCCGTACACAAGATGCTAAGTATGCGTTCGGAAAATGAGATAAGGGCAAGGGATATTGCTTATATGCAATCCGAGCAGTCGAGAGACGGAGTCTCGATCTGGCTAGAGTTGGGCCCCGAGGTAGAGCTAGTACGCTTAACGATGAACGATCGATGAAGGAATAGCAGTATAGAGGGCCTCAAGGATAGCCTTATATGATCAATAATGAGCATAAATGAAGAACAATTAATGAAACACAATAAATGGAAGAAATAATTTGTAGAACAATTGTAGAGTGTGTTTAAGTTAGAGAGTAGAGAATGTTCTTCATCTTTTATTCAATACCGTGTGTCCAAAAAATGAAAAGGGTCCCCTTTATATAGGAGTAGGAATCCCAACATAGTACATGTGTAATTATTACAAAGCCATACAGCTGGTATAACTATTTAATGTCTTGGTACGGATTTGTACCATTCTCACAGACTTGGTTAGCTCTAACCACGTGCATTTGGAAATTTTCCGCTTTTCCATGATGGTCACTGATTTATACCGTCCCGAGGTCGAGCGAGGCGAATCCTCGATATGCTCCCTCGGTGTCAAACCTCGAACTATGCTTCGAGCTTTCTGAAGACGGGCTACGGAATGTCGTAATGATCATAACACCGGACTCTCCGATTTTAGCCGTATACAAATCTCTATTAAGTGGTCTATACATCTCACAATATAAACTTTTTTACTTTGAAAAATAATAAACATGCTAAAATATTATTGATTTTTTATTGGATATAAGTGGTGTGAATAGAAAATGGACGGCAATGAAAATTTAAAAAAGATTCCTCCACAAATTAAAAAAACTTCATCCCATATTGAAAGATGAAAAGAAATTTATAAAACAAATGCACTTCTCTCAAGGAGCTGAGAATTCATGGCTAAGGATATGATTTAACCATGGGTAACGCATATAATACATGGAGCAAACAAGGCATGAATAAATCTATATCTACTCGTATGATTTAATCATGCCTAACACATATACACTCGTCACCATGTATATATGTCACCAGCAAATAGAGCCAAATACAACCTAATTTTCCTTATCAAGATTAACTATACTTACATCTTTTCGGAATAAACTACTCTCCACTGCCTTTTTCCCTTAAGAACAAGCCTCCAAACAACTCGAGTCTAGTCAAGCAATACTCAAATAAGTCAAAACAAACTTAAGAAAATCTCCTAATACAAAAAAAGTTTGATTTTTAACATAGTATTTGAACAGGTCAACAAAAAGTTAACTCGGACCACCCACTTGGTCGAAATTCGAAATTAAGATCAAATCCTAATTTCTTATTCATCCTCGAGTCCAAATATGTGATTCATTTCGAGATCCAGCCTCAATCTCTAAAAATTCATCTTTAAGTTACTATCAAAATATCCTATTTCTACACTTTAAAAATTCTAGATCTAGGGGTATCTATGGGGAATAATAAAAGTTAATCAAGACAAAGCTAAATCACTAAACCTAGAAATCGGAAGCAGTCCTCTAAAAAAATTGCCTCCTAAGTCTAGGTCTCAAAAATAAAAGAAAATGAGCTAATCTCTTAAGTCTTCCCTTTTTACTCAGCTGTATATATCGCAGTTGGAAAATATTATTCGCAATTGCGCAGATCGCAAATGCGAACTGGTGTGGCAATTGCTAAAAACCCAGGCCACTAAATTCACATTTGCGACCGGAAGCTCAATTACGAGCACCGCAAATGCGATCCTAGCTTCGCAGTTGTGAAGTTAACCTCGCAAATGTGAGTTAGTATTTTCAAATGCGAACATCGCATTTGCGAGCTGGTCATCAATATGCAATGACTATTGCACCAGCATTGACAAACTCATTAAATCATCCTGAAACCAATTCGAAACTCATTCGAGCCCCTCGAGCCCCATTCCAAACATCCATACAAGTATAATAACCTAACACAAACTCGCTCACAAGCTAAAAGCATTAAAAACAACATCAAAACTAAGAATCAAACATCATAACTCAATGATTTCAATTGTTCATAACTCAAATTTTCAACTTTGAACTATAAGTGCCGAAAAGGCCTAGGGTCACCTGGGATCCAAAATAAACATACGTACATATCCAAAATCATCATAAGAACTTACAGAAACCATCAAAACAAGGATCCGACATCGTTTACTGAGAATGATGGTCGTGGCCAACTCCACAACATCAAAGCTCTAGAATTTGAATTTCTCTACCAAACACATCTAAACTTTTCAAAAATTAAAACGGTCAATGCACACGAGTCATAAAATATTAAATGAAGCTATCCAAGATCTCAAGTCACGAAACGAAAGGCTAGAACTCCAAAATACCTATCGGATCATTACAGTTTTAACTCAACATGTTGGCTATATATACTTGTCCATTACCTTAGATTTTCTTAGGGAAATTGTAAATTCTCTTCTTCCTTCATGTAAATTTAGTTAGAAAACTCCAAAGACGCTTCTGTTGCCATCTTAATTATGCCTTTATATTTATTTATTTCTTCTTCTTTGATGATCCTCTCTCTTTCGTTTTATTTGTTCTTCAATCTCCCTTGACATAATAGAAAACCCTCCAGGCAGAGTTAACAATTTCAATATTTTTCTTGCTTGGAATAACCTTGAATCTCTCTCAATATAATTGAAAGCCCCCGATGCATTGAACAAGGTCATCGAGAAGAAAGTTTCGAAGATGTTGATGAAGCAAAATTGCGATTAATGTGTTGACCTTCACTAAACTTCTTATTGTGATGACCCAAACGGTCATCTTATGTAATTTAAGCTATGTCTGTGTTTCGAGGCTACGAGAGCCTCCGTTAGTCTCACCTTGATATGCGTGCACAGCCCGGGCGTGTAGCCGGGAAGCTATTATGTGAAAATTGGACAAAAATGAGTATTGATAATTAATAAACGAATATAGTTGACTTTGGTCAACATTTCTGGTAAACGGACCCGGACCCGTGATTCGACGGTCCCTGAGGGTCCGTAGGAAAATATGGGACTTGGGCATACGTCCGGAATCGAATTCCGAGGTCCCAAGCCCGAGAAATGAATTTTTAAAGAAAATTGTTTTCTGAAAATAATAAAGGATTTTGAAAATGAATAATTATGTGAAAACCGTGTTGCCGGGCCCGTATTATGGTTCCGGAGCCCGGAACAGGTTTATTATATGTTATGTGACTTATCTGTGAAATTTGGTGTAAAACGGACTTGAAATGAGTGGTTTCGGATAAAAAATGAGACTTTGAGGTTTTAAAGAACTAGAAATGTGGCTTGGAAAGTAGTGTTATGTTCCCGAGGTCCGAATGAGATTCCGAGACCGGGAATAGTTCCGTGGTGTTAATTATAACTTGTCTGCAAAGTTTGAAGTCGTTCCGAGCAGTTTAGGCCGGTTCGGCGTATTGAAGTGAATTCTAGAATTTTAAAGTTCTTAAGTTTGATTAATTGGATTTTGAGGTTTAATTATGTGTTTTTGATGATATTTTGATGATTTAAAAGCTTGAACAAGTTCGTATGATGTTTCGGGAGTCGTGTGTGTTTTTGGTTTTGAGCCCCGAGGGCTCGGGTGAGTTTCGGGTAGCTAACGGGGTGTAAAAAGTTAGAAAATCTGGTGTGATGTTGCAGGTTTCTGGTGTCTGGTGTTTTCTTCTCTTCGATCGCATCCCTTGCTCCGCGATCGCAGAGGTCTATCCAGGTCCCTTCCGCGATCGCATTCCTTCGACCTGCGATCGCATTATGTGACGTCCTAATGTTCCGCGATCTCAAACCTCTACATGCGATCGCATAGGGTCAGCTAAGCTATGCTCCGCGATTGAGACTCCTCTTTCGCGATCGTAGTGAGTTAGGACCAGACTCTCCACGATTGCAGCCCTCTTCTTGCGATCGCGATGAAGAAAATCGCCAAGTTAATTCCTTAGTCAAAACATAATACTATTACGGGATTATCACTTTTTCACCATCTTCTTCCTCTCCAAAGCCCCATAGGCGATCCTCAAGCGAGTTTTCTTCATTAGCAACTTGGGTAAGTGATCCTAACTCTAATCTCTACCATTTTCCATCATTAATCACTAGATTCTAGGCCTAAAAACATGAAATCAAAGTGGGAAATTGGGTTTTTGGGTAGTGTTAGGTTTTTGCGAAAATTGTGTGATTCAACCTCAATTTGGGGTCGAATCTTAAAACTAATCATATATTTGAACTCATGGGGTTATGGGTGAACGGGTTTTTGTCCGAACCTCGAGTTTAGACCACGTGGGCCCGGGGTCGAATTTTGGAAATTTTGAAAGAAATGTGGGAATTGTGTATTTAGGCTATGGGATGGTATTATTGAGTTATTATTGATACACTTAAATTAATTATGCTTAGATATTGTGGTTCCGGAGTTGAATTCAAAAGGAAAAGCGGTCTTAGAGGGTTGATTGCTATATTTTGGACCCGAGGTAAGTGTCTTGCCTAACTTTGGTGAGGGAATAAGCATTATTTGCTATGTGCTAAGTGAATATCATGTTCATTGCATAGGTGAGGTGACGAGTACCTATGCAATGTGTGTCGAGCATGCCCGTGAGCCTATTTTGATATAAATTGTCAGTATTTCCTTCATGTTTAGTATATTATGAAATTGTCTTTACTTGGTGCCTTATTCTTGATTGAAAGTATTGGTCATTGAGTTTGAGAAAGTGTTGATACGAATGATAACACAAGTGTAGAGAACGTGATGGAGGTAATTGGTTATAGCTGAGACCCTTGTCGGACATTTTTTGAGTTATTACTTGATGTTTCCCCCTTGCCGGATGTTTTGAATTGCTTATTTTCACTATGTTGTACTCCTTGCCATTTATCTGTTATTGTTTGGCGAGGAAGAGTGTAAAGCACGA
>MDKH01120107.1:0-35989 GCA_005239495.1 Nicotiana undulata
TGGCTTGCTTGACAGTGGTGTCCGGCGCCATCACAACCCATAGGTTTTGGGTCGTGACAAAGTCGACTAAAACAAAATTTTAACTCTAGAAATTACTATTTTTCATATTTTTTACATAAAAGCTTTTCGGTTTCACGCCCGAACTGCGCACACAAATCGAGGTGATTAAAATTAGTCCTTTATGGCTAATAAGCCTAGAATTAAGTATAAATTCATAAAATGACCCTTTGGGTCATCACAATCTCCACCTCTAAAACAAACGTTCGTCCTCAAACGGACATAGAAATTTACCTGAATTGGCAAAGAAGTATGGATATTTACTCTGCATGTCCGATTCGGACACCCAAGTAGCTGCCTCAACGGGCTGACCCTTCCACTGCATTCGAACTGAAGGATAACTCTTTGACCTCAACTGAGGAACTTGCCGGTCTAAAATGGCCACCGGCTCCTCATCATATGTCAAATCCTTATCCAATTGGACAGAACTGAAATCTAACACGTGGGACGGGTCACCATGATATTTCCGGAGCATAGACACATGGAATATTGGATGATCTGAAGATAACCCTGAAGGTAACGCAAGTCTATAGGCTACCTCACACGCTCTATCAAGAATCTCAAATGGCCTGATATACCTAGGGCTCAACTTACCCTTCTTTCCAAATCTCATAACACCCTTCATGGGTGATACCCGGAGCAATACTCTCTCTCCAACCATGAATGGTACATCTCTAACCTTACGATCGGCATAACTCTTTTGCCTAGACTGAGTTGCACCAAGTCGCTCCTGAATAATCTTGACCTTATCTATGGCCTTTTGCACTAAGTTTGTACCCAATAACTGAGCTTCTCCAGGCTCAAACCATCCAACCGGCGATCTACACTGTCTACCATATAATGCCTCATAGGGAGCCATCTGAATGCTCGATAGATAACTATCTCCGTTGTCTCAAATTTAGATCCTTTTGCTTGAACAAGTACTAGAGACTACGATGGTCTGTGAAAACCTCGCACGACACACCGCAGAGATAGTTCCTCCAAATCTTCAATGCATGAATAATGGCTGCCAATTCTAAGTCATGGATAGGATAACTCTTCTCATGAACTTTAAACTGACAAGACGCATATGCAATCACCCTACCATCCTGCATCAATACTGCTCCAAGCCCAACTCATGAAGCATACCAATAAATCGTGAAAGAAC
Source organism: Nicotiana undulata (assembly GCA_005239495.1). NCBI lineage: Eukaryota > Viridiplantae > Streptophyta > Magnoliopsida > Solanales > Solanaceae > Nicotiana > Nicotiana undulata. The sequence continues at coordinate 1,205 of MDKH01120107.1, forward strand.
CTGAATCTGATGGTAACACCAACACCGGTGCTGAAGTCAAGGCTATCTTGAGCTTTTGAAAGCTCGCCTCACACTCGTATGACCATTTGAATGGAGCACATTTATGAGTTAATTTGGTCATTGGAGCTGCTATAGACGAGAACCCCACCACAAAGCGATGGTACTAGCCTACCAAACCCAAGAAGCTTCTGATTTCTGTGGCTATAGTGAGTCTAGGCCAGTTCTTGACTGCCTCTATATTATTAGGATCCACCTCAATACTCTCTGCTGATGCAATATGACCCAAGAAACCTACTGAATGTAGCCATAACTCGCATTTAGAAAACTTGGCATACAACCGATTATCCCTCAAAGTCTGGGGTGCTATATCAGAATATAATCAACGAATAAAATTACAAAGGAATCCAGATGAGGCTTGATAACCCGTTTCATCAAGTCCATGAAGGTTGTTGAAGCATTAGTCAAACCAAAGGACATCACCAAAAATTCATAGTGCCCATACCTCGTCCGAAAGGCTGTCTTAGGAACATCGGACGCCCTAATCTTCAGCTGATGGTAACCAGATGTCATATCAGTTTTTGAAAACACACTAGCACCCTGAAGCTGATCAAATAAATCATCAGTCCTCGATAATGGATATTTATTCTTGATAGTTACTTTATTCAACTGCCAGTAGTCTATAAAGATCCTCATCGACCCATCCTTTTTCTTTACAAACAAAACTGGTGCACCCCAAGGCGAAACACTAGGTCTAATATAACACTTATCAATAAAGTCTTGCAACTACTCTTTAAATTCTTTCAATTCTGTTGGGGCCATTCGGTATGGAGAAATGGAAATGGGCTGAGTGTCCGGAGCCATATCAATACAAAAATTGATATCCCTGTCGGGTGGCATCCCCTGCAGGTCTGCAGGAAACACCTGGGGAAACTCACGAATGATAGGCATCGAATCTATAGAAGGAACCTCAGCCTCATAATCACAAATATGAGCTAAATAGGCCAAACACCCCTTTTCAACCATACGACGATCCTTGGCATAAGAAATCACTTTGCAGAGAGAATGACCAGGAGTCCCTTTCCACTCTAATCGAGGCAACTCTAGCAAGGTTAATGTAACTGTCTTGGCGTGACTGTCCAAAATGGCATAATACGGGGACAACCAATCCATGCCCAATATAACATCAAAATCGACCATGTCCAGAAGCAAAAGTTCTACACTACTTTCATGCCCCTCAATGACTACTACGCACGAAAGATACACACGATCTACCACAATAGCATCCCCCACCGGTGTAGACACATAAACAGGAACACTCAAGGAATTGCGTGGCACAACGAAGTACGATGAAAAATAGGATGAAACATAAGAAAACGTAGACCCCAGATCAAATAAAACTGAAGCAGCTCTATCGCAAACTGAGATAATACGTGTAATAACAGCATCGGAGGACTCCGCCTCAAGCTTGGCTAGAAATACATATTATCAGGCCTGGGCCCCGCCACCCTGAACCACGTCTCCAGGAGGACCTCTGAAAGGTGGACCTCTTCCTCTAGCGGGCTGGCCTCCACCTCTAGCAACCTGACCTCTACCTCTAACAACCTGACCCCTACCTCGGCTACCTGACCTCTACCCCTGGCTGGTTAGACAAGTGGTGCTGGAGCTGGTGCCGGAACTATAGCACGAGAACCATGATACTGAAGTTGATTACCTGCATATTTCGGACAAGTCCTCAAAACATGCCCATATTCACCACACTCAAAACATCCCTACCGATATGAAGACTGACCCTGACGAACCGGCTGACCTCGATAATAACTCCGCAGAGGAGGTGCTCGAATAGGAGGTGAAAGAGCACTGTAGACTGGCTGAGCAGAAGGAGGCGCATAAGAACCACAGCCACCTAAAGTACCATGTGAAACCTGAAGTGCTGAGTGAAATGGCGTGGAAGACTGGCCTCTGCTAAATGAAATCCCGCCTCAAGATGAGGCACCACTGAATGCACCGGAATGGGGAGGTCTCTTATCTGACCCCTGACCTCCAATCCCAAGAACTGACTCAACCCTCCAGGACACATTAGTCGCATCCTGAAAAGAAATCGCTGTCCCTGTCTCCTTAGCCATCTGCTACCTGATGGGCTGAGCAAGGACCTCAATAAATCGTTTGACCCCCCCTCTCTCTCTATGGGCAACAAAAGATTAGCATGCCTAGCCAAATCCACAAACCGATTCTCATACTGGGTGACAGTCATGATGCCCTGCTGAAGGCGCTAAAACTGATAAATCTTCTCCTCTCGAGTAGTAACAAGCAAGAACTTCTCCAAAAGGAGATGAGAAAACTGATCCCAAGTCAAGGAAAGCGACCCAACTGGTCTAGTCAACAAGTAATCCCTCCACCATTTCTTGGTGGAACCAGTCATTTGAAAAGAAGCGAAATCAACCCCATTGGTCTCCAACATACCCATATTACGCAAAACCTCATGACAACTATCCAGATATTCCTGAGGATCCTCTAGCATCTCACCACTGAAATGAACGGGGAATAACTTAATGAATCTATCCAACCTCCCCGAAGAATCGGTGGTCATATCTGCCTTATTAATAGGCGGCACTGCAGCTGGGGTAGCCGCTGGGGTCTGAACCTGGTGAGCGGTCTGATCAGGAGTATGAGTAACGGGAATCTGAATCCCTCCTCCAACCTGAAATGTGGTCGCTCCCACGGTGAAAGTGCCAGCCTGGGCTACACTCTCCATGATGCCCACTAACCGAACCAAAGCGTCATGAAGCATTGGGGTGGCAATAAACCCCTCTGGGACCTGAGCTAGTCCCGCTGGAATGGTCTGAGCCGAAACCCCCTCGTGACTATCAACTTGGGGATCCGCAGCTGGGGCTGCTATCTGAGCAAAGAGCTATGTCTTGCCCCTGCCTTGGCCTCGGACATAGCCCCGTCCTCTGCCCCTCGTAGGAACTATTGTTGCTGCTGGAAGACCGGATGATTGGTCACCAGAAGAGAAAGCACGGGTTTTCGCCATCTGCGAGAGAATAGAAGAGTCCAATCAGTATTTGAGATAACAAGAATCGCACGATAGAATAGAAATAAAAATGGATTTGTTTCCTAACTTGATAACCTCTAAGCGATAAGTATAAACGTCTACGTATCGATTCTTCAGACTTTATTAAGCTTGTTCGTGAATTGTAAGACCTAAGAAACCTAGTGCTCTGATACCAACTTGTCACGACCCAAATTTCCAACCTTAGGGATTATGATGGCATCTAACACCACACTTGCTAGGCAAGCCAATGTTAGAACTTATTTAATTATTTTTCTTTTAAAGTCTATTTACTTACAAAATAACAATTCAAGAGTAAACCACATTTATTACTTCCACGCATAAATTCACGAATAAAATAATAAATGAATAATTAAACTGAACCTCTAACTAAATAAATAACCATAAGACTACCCAGGGTCTGGTGTCACAATTCACGTACCACAATGAATACTACAAATAATGGGTTGAAAGAAATAATGTAACTGTTTCGAATATAATAAAACTGTGTCTATAAAACTAAGAGAAGACTCTAGGAATCTACAGATGCCAGAAGATCTACCTCGTGTCTCCGAATGATCAATGCAGCTACTAAGATCTCCTAACGCTGGACGATACCTGGATCTGCACAAAAGACTGTAGAGTGTAGTATCAATACAACCGACCCCATGTACTGAGTAAGTGTCGATTCTAACCTCGACGAAGTAGTGACAAGGCTACGGGGCAATGTAACAAAACTTGTAGCAATGTATATATAACAAACCAAGAAAACAATTCTAAACAAAACAAAAAACAAATAAACTGTAACAATAAATAAAATAACTCAATTGCCTTTTCCAGGCTTCAGCCATAACCAAATTCTCACATAAATTTCTAAAATTTCCAAATTTTGACTTTAAAATAAAAGTAAAGGTAAAATACATAAAATAGTAGAGTAAAACAGTAATTTTGCAAATCTTCACGTTTTTTCTTGAAAAATCAGTAAAAATAGGTGTCCTCCCTTATTGCTCTTTGTTGCGGCGTGCAACCCGCTCCCACCTATCCATCCTTATTACACCTCCCTATATTCCACCCTTATTACACTTGTTGCGGCGTGCAACCCGATCCCACCCGTCCACCCTTATCGCTCCTTGTTGCGGCGTGCAACCCGCTCCCACCTATCCATCCTTATTACACCTCCCTTTATTCCACCCTTATTACACTTGTTGCGGCGTGCAACCCGCTCCCACCAGACATATCATATCAATTTATTTATTTATGAAAACTTTTACAATTCAGGCCTAGCCTTTCACAACATTTTTATCTCAACAATTATAAACAGAAGACGATTTAACTCATAAACTTCATCAAATATCATCTCATAATGAAACCATCCAGAACATATGTAAATATCGTAACATTATCATCCAACTCAATCCTTATGTATCACAACGTAAATCAAGGGAACAACCAACACTTCTAACATTCTTGAAACAACACTTGACCGTAATTTTTAACGAAACCAAATACTCATGTAAACCTCAATAATCATAAAGCAAATAAGCCATAAAGCAAATAACTGGAAACGGGGAAGGAATCAAGCTAATCAAACAATTTGGTAGTGCATAGATACTCGTCACCTCACCTATACACCACACACAAGCAATTTCACATAACAATCGGGTTTGGGATTCCTATACCCTCAAGTCAAGGTTAAACCAAGCACTTACCTCTATCTCACAAGCAATTCACTGCCCTAGCACTACCTTTCCTTTAGAATTTTCTTCTAATCTGCTCGAATCTATTCACAATTGGTTCAATGTTATCAATCATAGCCTAAAGGAATCAACTTTATTGAAAAATTATGGCTTTCCTATGTTTTTCTTACCAAAATACAAAATCTGACCCCGGACTCGTTTGATCTAAACTCGAGGTTCGGACCAAAATTCATTTACCCAATCTCCCCCGAGCCCGAATATTAAATTTGTATTGGAAACCGAGGTCTAAATCCACAAATTTTGAAATTCCTAAGTTCTACCCAAAAACCCAATTTTTACCAGGAAAACTCTAGAACTTTGGTTGTAATCTTGTTAAAAGTTGTTAGGAATTGAAAAGAATTAGTTAGAGATCACTTACCGATGGTGTGGAGAAGTTTGGGTCTTTGAAAAATCGCCTATGGAGGTTTAGGGTTTGAGAGAATTGAAAAAGAAGTGAAAACCTCGTCAAAAATCTGATATAACAGGTTGCGGGTCTAGCATTTGCGAAATGGAGTTCGCATTTGCGAAACCTATGCTTTATGAGGATTATCACAAATGCGATAAAAATGTCGCATTTGCAACTAAGGCCATCATTGCAATTGTGACCCAGAATCTCGCTAATGCGAGATCTGAGGCTGACCATTGACTTCGTAAACGCGAAGCCCGATCTCGCACTTGCAAGATCTGAGGCCTGCAACATCAGATGTTCAGCTGTTGGGTATTTTTTTCTAAGTCTAGACACTCTGTCGCCTACCCGAAACTTACTCGAGCCCTCGGGGCTCCAAACCCAACATGCACGCAAGTCTAGAAATATCATATGTACTTGCTCATGCAATCAAATCATCAAAATAACATCAAAATCTACAGATTTAACCTCAAAACTCATGATTTCCCCAAGAACACTCAAATTTCCAACTATTCAACCGGATGTCCGAATGACATCAAATCAACTCTGATTCTCATCAATTTTCACAGATAGGACTTAAATATCATAACAAACTTGTCCCGGACTACAGAACCAAAACACGGGCCCGATATCATCAATTTCACATATTATTTCATTTCTTTATTTTTTGAATTAACTAGTAGAACAATTTTCTTCAAAAAAAAAAAATTCTAAGGCTAGGGACCTCGGAATTCAATTCCGGGCATATGCCTAAGTCCCATATTTTACTGCTGACATCCCGGGATCGTCGGAACACATCCGGGTCCGTTTACAAAAAATATTGACCAAGTAAATTAAAACTAAATTTTAACTCTGAAATTTACTATTTTTCATATTTTCACATAAAAGCTTTCCGGTTTCACGCCCGGACTGCGCACGCAAATCGAGTTAATTAAAATTAGTCTTTTTATGGCTAATAAATCTAGAATTAGGTCTAAATTCATAAAATGACCCTTTGGGTCATCACAAGTATATACAAGGAATAAAATGTTTTCATGGAGTATAATCACTGAAAATGAGGTTTTAGCATGAGATAATCAAAGATAATTGTAGAGACGATTAAGTTTTACTTGATTTAAACCTATTAAACTATTTGGACTATACTTCAAATTCTAGGACATATTAGCCCAAGAAAATGTTATGGTTTAGTATAACTGAACATGTTTAAAATCCAATACATGTTGAATAAATTAATGTCCAAATATAAATGGGCTTGTACATCTTGTCGGGCTTCAAAAGATGAGTCTGCTCCACTAGCCCAAAGTTCATGATATGTGTCAAATAACATGAAAAGCCAAGTAAATGCAAGAACCATCCAACTCATGCCACGTGTATAAGTGATGTAGCTTACCAAGTCAAATTCAAGGACAAGGGGAAAATCGCCAAGTAATCAAACGACATGAGTCAACTAATTTCATACAAGCTTGTCATATAGCTTTAGTGAAGGTTTGATGACTATCATGAGCGAAAATCCCAAGCAATCAGGGTCGAGATGGAACATAATAATATTTTCTAGGAAAGCAAATACAAAAAAGATAAAATAAGAAGAACCGACATTAAAAGTTGCACGCCTCAAGATTCCAACACCGGGATCGTGATGGCGCCTAACATCCATTTTCTAGGCAAGCCAATATGAAATAGATAATTAACCAATTTTAACAGTTGGAAATAAAATAATAATATTCAACAAGAAATAAATTACAATCTGATAAAGTGCAAATAAAAACCACGTGATACTAACTACTCCCAGAAATTCGGAGTCACGAGTATATGAGCAACTAGGAGTATACAAACATAGTCTGAACTAAATACATTGTTCGAAAGAGATGAACGATAAAAGTAGGAAATTAAAGGGGGCTTCAAGGTCTGCGAACGCTAGGGGAACGATGTTACACCCCATATTTTCGTACGTAAAAGTACGCCATAAGTAAATCGATGAACTCGAAAGTGAGATATTACATCCCGCATTTTCGTACGTTGAAGTTTCGTCATAAGTTAATCGACGTATGTTCGGGAATGGAGTTATTTTGAGATTATAAGCATTATGCTATTTCAAACAAGTGATGAGTAAATTTGTGAAGGCGAGAGGGTAAGCATATCGAAAAAAATGAATTTCATCGATGTTTGATATTTTGGGATAAAATACAGCCCGAATTAAAATACCCGACATTTATAGACTAGTACCATACAAGGTACCACATGGACATGATAATAAGGTGTATAAATTGTATTAAAACTAAGTAGTATTTTAAGTAATCTAAGATAATTCTTACGTGAATAATTGGATAATTTATGATTTTAGTGGAAGATTAACTAATTAATTAGTTTAGTGTAATAATGATAATTAGTCTTTCACGTGGAAGTCCCTTTTTTCATTTAGAGACTCTTATTTTATAATGGAAAGGTGGCACAATTGAGTAAGATTATAAGACTTAGTCATTAGTATGTAGAGTCCACTCTATTTAAGGCATAAACCTCTCAAATTCAAAGAGAGGTCTTATAGCAAAGTGTTAGACACCGTTCAGCAAGGATTGAACCAAATTTCATATCATCTTAACAACGTGAGTTGCTTCAATATTTCATTCAAAACATGAGATTTTGCGATTCTAAGGGAGTAACGGTGCAATCTTTCTCAAGAATATCATACGAATTGTTTCCTATTGTGATCTCGTCATTATGTGTTTCTTCGCAATTAACGTGTGTTAAAGGGATTGGCAAGAGAATAAGCTCAAACATGTTAAGGCTAAACATTTCCTTCATGATTAGATTAGTTGACATTTGTTGTCTATTAGTATTGTTTTGTAGTTTAATTCTAACATGTTAGCATTAGCATTTTCTTGTTAGTTTGTATTTCATCATAGTATTAATGAAACTCCTTGGTTTTTCTTTATACCGCGGTTCTTTTTTAAGGAATTTATTTGTGTTGAACCGGATGACTTTTTCCTATGATGGATGGCGTGACAACTTTATTAAGTGATTAGTCTTGTTTAGTTTTTTTTTTAGTTGGGAAGTAAATATTTTTTTATTTAGTTAGTTTAGTAGCTAGTTGTGAATAAATTAGTTTTTGGGGCGTGATCTAGTGTCCATAAACCAACGTGTGACTTGTTTGGTACCAACATAATTTGAACACCTTTGGCATATGAAGTATTTGATCTTTAAAATAAAAAATGATTAAAGTGATGTTCCTTGTTGTGACTTTTACATTCTATTTTTGGCTCTTTGATTCACTAAATAGCTTCTTAGGCTATATGTGATTTCCTTGAGATTCATTAGTTTCAATTGGATTTGTATTCCCCTTGAGTTTTCATGTGCCATGTGTGGAGATATTTATTGTGAAGTTCTTTTGCATCATTTGTAGTCTAGAACTTTCCCGGAATGTGCTTCAAGTCGAAATCCTAGACTTGGTTTGAAAAATGATATTAGGCTTTCATTGGACTGTTATTGTGCCTAAATTTCATACCCGTACATATTTTCCCTAGTCAACCCCTTTTGAGCCATTAAACTTTTTCTTTGGCAACTATGTTACAAGCTATCATTCCTTATTGATTCTCTTTTGGCACCATACCTCCTAAGTACTTTGAAGTACGAACATAGGCTAAAAGCCTAAGTTTAGAGGTGAAGGTTTAGAAGAGTTGTGATGTGGAAATTTCTTAAAAGGTTAAAGGTGTTATTATAAAAATAAAAATAAGAAATTGTGAATAAATAGAAGACTAGATGGTATATATATATATATATATATATATATATATATATATATATATATATATATATATATATATAAATTAAATGAATGAACAAAGGGTGGAAACGTTCTTGAAGGAAGTGTAAGTTGATTGTTGAAAATAAAAGAAGATTTGTAGTGCTTAGGGGAGGTTTTGAGTCACTCTTATCCAAATAGTGTCCTACCTTAACCAAAAGCCCAAACTACAACCCTTTAAGTCCTAATTGATTTTGAACCAAGTATGACTACATTAGTGGAGAAATACATGAAGGGCAAGTCTATGGTACTACTTTTGTGCATTTGAATATCGTTGAGAGATAGCGAGAGAGTTAATTCTTTCCGCTTGACATCTCATTTATGTTTTGAATTGCAATTAATGAGTTTGGGATTCTCTCTTAAAGTGTGAGGTCACATGAGATTTGAGTTGTGAATTTAATCCCATTTTCAATTGGGAGGAATGAGCGAGGGAAGATAATTGTGATAGAGAGGCAAATTTTGAGGCTTTAGTGTCATGACTTGGTTGCTACTTTGATTAATATAGTGTCTGAGCATTTGAATTGAAAAAAAAACTTTGTGAAAAGTTGGTGATTCATATGCCTTGGATTAATTATTGGTACCAACAGAAGTCATTAGATTGTGCTTAAGTTGAACCTTTTTGACTTGAAATGATGTGTGGTATGCCATTGAGATTGATTGGTGATTTATTAAAGGATGTGCTTAGTTGTTGAGTTGCTTGAGGACAAGCAATATTTTAAGTTTGGGGGTTTGATAAGTTGGTATTTACCAACTTATTTCCTCTTTATATTTAAGTTATTGTATGATTTTATTTAGAAACTAAGACATTTTATGAGTTTTAATGGCATATTTCAGGTAGCAAGTGAATTAGAGAATAAACGGAAGAAACCAAGTCAAAATGTGCAAAAATGGTGAAAAATGACAGCTGCCAGAGTACTCTTCGCGATCGCAAACATTGGCACGCGATCGCATAAGGCAATGATACAATGCACCGTGAATGCAATGCCATTCTACGATTGCGATGAAGAAGTTGGTCAGTCTCTTTGAATTACTCTATGTGAACGCAAGATTTGGTCTGCAAACACAGTGTTTTACTGAATTACCCTTCGCAATCGCAAGCCTATATACGCGATCCTGATTTATTAAATCTGGGCAGAAATCTGGGCAGTTTTGGCATTTCACGATTTTTACCCCAAAACCATTTAATACACAGCCTAGCAGAACACTTTGAGAACTATTACACAATTTACAGATCGTTGGCATATCTTAGACACATCTTTGGTCAAATCTTTTACATCTTTTTATAGAGAACAAATTTTGCAAGCTAGGGTTCTTGCACACACACTTGGGTCTTGATGATTTGAAGCTTTTGGCTGAGAATTTCTTACTCCTTTATGCTCATTTCTTCATTTTCTTGCTTTATATTGAATATTTAAGTATGTAGTATTTAAGTCCAACACTTGAATATTTTTTATGGAAATATTCTTATTTAAAGTGTGGATTAAATACCTTGTTGTGCTTATGTATTGAACGATTTTTATTTATTATGAAGTGAGTTGTTATTTTTTTAATTATTCTTGTTCTTTAATATTTCCCAAGGGATTAGCTAACCCTAGGACTCGCCCATTTACTTCGAATTAATTTTGGGAAAGATAATTTGGGGTTAGAAAAGATTAATTAACAAGAACTTGAGGCTTTAATTATAGATTTTACCTAGGAATAGGATTGAAGTACTTGTAGCCATATACGGATGTGCTTAATATCTTAATTGTGTTAGGGATAATTCAATTAGGAAGTCTTGTTAGTCTTCAAAAGAAGCTAATTTAGAATTGTTATCCGTGTCTAATTAACATAAACTCGCTCATATTTGTAAAAACGTGAAATACATTTGATCGTTACTTGAGTGTAATTACCGATGCATTCATACTTGTATCCATTGATAATTTTACTTGCTTTCTAGGTTAGTTTACATTTTCGCATTTAGCTATAATATTTTCACAACCCAATTCTAAGTGTTTGGCATTGCACAATAAGTGATAATTTTCTTACATTCCTAATCGCCTACATATTGTTCTCTGTGGGATTCGACCCCAACTCATAGTTGGGTAATTTATATTGCATGCGACCGTGTCCATTTACTTTTTATTAGTAGATTTGGATGTCATCAAAATTGGCATCGTTGCTGGGGAGCAATTTGGCGTAATTTAGGTTGTTTGAGAAATAAGCGTAAGTGCTTTGGTTCAAACTTGTGAATATCTGTGTAATTATTTTTCTTACTCCATTGAGAAAAAGGAGGCTTTGCTACGGGAGGAAATTCGAGCCCTCGACGCTAAAATAATCGAACTCCAGGGGCGTGTGAGTGAACTAGCTGCTGAGAGGAGTACCCTAGAAAAGGTGACCTTACTTGAGCATCAGTGTTACGATGTCAGGAGGGAGTGCGATGAATATAAGGATCGTCTTGCTGAGTCGACCATCGTGTTATCTGCATCCAAAGCTCAGACCGAGGCACTTGTTTCTTCGTATAAGGAGACGTCGCTGCGGCGAATGCTTATGCTAAGGGGATGTCTGAAAAGGTCGATTTACGGCTAGGCCGAGCTGTAGAGCATGCTCGTCTAAGATCCCGGAGGCAGGCCCTGGAGGATGTTTGCGCCAGAGGCATCGATCTGGTTTATGAGATCGAGAAAGTCAAGCTCTTGGAAAAATAGGCCGTTGTTCTGATTACTTTCGAGGATGGACCGAGCGATGGCTCGGAGGATGGCGGCGATGGAGGCGAAGTCCCCGAAAGAGAGGAAGTTGTTAAATACTCTGATGCCAGAAATGAGACTGCCGAAGGCACAACTCCCCCAGGAGACCGACTGAAGGTATAACTTAGGTAGTGGAGCAAGGCTATGCGTGTTTCTCTCATGTGCGGTCTCAGGGCATGGATTTTGTGAATAAACTCTATTATTTATCTGGAATATGTAATAAGCCTTTCTCTCTCTGTTTTTCCTTGCTTCTACCTTTGCCTCTTTCCCCGAATCACAATGTTGACTCGGTTGATGTCACCGAGTAGCTTGACTCTTCTGGTTACGGATTCCGAGCAGAGCTTTGGGTTACCCCGTCGTGGCCTTGTTTGTAGGCTCCCGTGTGAATTGCTTCGGGCATGATCATTGGGTCGTCAACTGAGCTTGTCGATCCTTAGGTTCTGAGTTAGCTCTGAGGCTTTTTGCATTGGCTTTAGGGCACTTATGTGATTTTTGATTAACCTTTCTTGGCTCAGTCCCCGAGCCGGATTGCGACTCGAGTTCTTCGGCCCTTCAGGTTTTGGGTTATCCCGTGGGCTTTTCTGCGCTAGCTTAATGGCACTTACGCAATTTTTGATTAACCTTTCTGGGCTCAGTCCCCGAGCAGTTTGGCGACTCGAGTTCTTCGGCCCCTCAGATTTTGGGTTAGCCCGTGGGCTTTTCTACACTGGCTTAATGACACTTACGCGACTTTTGATTAACCTTTTTGGGCTCAGTCCCCGAGCCGGATTGCGACTCAATTTCTACGGGCCTTCAGGTTTTGGGTTAGCCCGTGGGATTTTCTGTGCTGGCTTAATGGCACTTACGTGACTTTTGATATGACTGTATGTTTCACACCTTAGGGATATACTTTAGAGTTTTCTTGTATTCATCTGACTCTTCAACGGCCCAAAAGAGCCTCGATTTCGAGCGTTATGATGAACGGGAAAGACTCTTTCTCACGAGTCGACATAAAAAATGTTTGAAACTCTTTTCTAAGAGCTGACATGAATATGTTTGAAGCCCTGTTCTCGAGCCGACATGAAAATGTTCGAAGTCCTTGCTTATACTAAAGGTAGCATGATTTAACCGGTTCTTTCCGAAATGATTTCGAAGGATTTAGTTTTAAGGCGATAGTCGGGCGTCCCCGAATCGCTTGTTGTTATGGGGCCGAAGCCCATCGACCGTAGTCTTCTTTATTCGGACGTAGCCCTTAGTCCCAAGTATCTCATCCCCGTCATCTATATTCGAGGGTACGCCTTTTTAGGGGTCTTACAAGTTCGAAAATATAGCCTTGGCTTTTGAAGTCGGGATCGTTTTCTTGTTATTTTAGGTACGCCCTGTGGGGACCTTACGATCTTCATCAAGCCCATAGGACTTACAGTTTTCAATATTTTTTTATCAAGACCGTAGGACTTACAGTTTTCAATATGTTTTGATCATGCCTGTAAGACTTACAGTTTTCAATATATCTTGATCATGCCCGTAGGACTTACAGTTTTCAATATATCTTGATCATGCCCGTAGGACTTATAGTTTTCGATATATCTTGATCATGCACGTAGGACTTACAGTTTTCAGGCATCTCCGAGGCTACCCTCTTGGGGTCTTACGACCTCGAGTTTTTGACAATCGTCAGTAATAATCATTTCAAAGTTTAGTTAAGTGTTCGACGAAAAAATGCTCCCTTGATTATTTGATATGAGTGTGCAGGTTCCGGCCCTTCTATACAGGCACGATTTATTTGAATGTTTGACCCAGCATATGATTTTTCTATTGTAATCCCCCTCGGCTTACTCTGTTTAGAGGGTGATTTCCTCAGGGAGATGTCCCCCCAGTATTTGGGGCTGATTTGGGCGTAGCCTTGAATACTTGGCAGATCTCTTTTTAGGTGTTGCCTCGCTAAAAACCTTTGCCGGTAAAACCCATTTGGGGACAAGAACCCGACCAAAGGAAAAGAGTGCAATGTGCGCTTCTGCATCTTGAGGGTCTTCCGGGGCCTTTTGGAGCTGGTGGAAATTCTGATATCTCCGCTAGGTATCCTTGTGTTGGCGGCATCGGGGGATGGGTGCGTTCAATTGAACTGCCGGCCTTGCATGACTTCCTCCCGTCGTGTCAGGCTTCGGCGCTTGCTCCTGCCTCGCTTTGCGCTTCTCGACTCCGTCTTTGGATTTCGGATGCTGGTCTAGTCGTCGGATTCTGTAGGTACGCTTGTCATTGGACATGATCCTCCGAGTTTATGATCCTTGGGTAGCCCTACTGTCGGCCGGCCTCTTAACAGCATCTGCGGGGCGGGTCAAGCGGACTAGCCCTTCGTGGCACCGAGGGTCGTTATGGTCCCGTGCTGAGTTACTGGTGCCTTTTGGAGGTCTGCGTTTTTCAAAATGATTAGTCATAAAACTGAGTAGGTCGAGTTTTACCTGTCGTCGATGGTGTCGGCTCGGTGACGGTCTTTTCTTATTCCACTAGTGGATGCACTGCCGGGGAAATCCAGCCTCTGAGGCGCCCCCGCAGAATCGATTTACTGATAAAGGGCTTTGAGGGCGTCGCCTTTAGATCCTTCGCCGGAACTTTTCCCTTGCGAGGTGACCACGACAATGAAACTGTGTTCGGGTTTCCCCAGCATAAATCGACATGCTCTTTAATGGGCTTTAATCCTGTTAACCTCTCATTTGGCTCGGTTATTAGTCATTATCGCGGTCTCCGAAGATGGTCAGACCGTGCTGCCCAACGATGATCTCGGGATTACGCAGGACCCGAGATCCTTCAAGAAAACAGGGCATGTGCCCCAGAAAAACGGGCTCGCTGTTAATTAGATGGGGTCGCTGGCCGGCAGTAGATACGCCCGAATTCAGAGGTTCTACGGCTCTCTCGAGCCGGTGACTACCCCCTCAGAGCTCGATGGGCTTATATGATTGGTTGACCCGACAATTCGGGTCTAAGTGATAGGAACCGAAATGAACATACTATTTAAGCTTGCATAAAAAGTTTTGAATCTTGGGGCGTGGCAGCCGCCACGGGAGTTTTATCCTACTAAAGGGGGTTCTATGTTGTTCAGTTAGGCAAGGAACTGCATACCTTGCTTTCGGATGGGCGTCCGTCTGGCCGGAGATTTCTTACCTAGCTCCGCTCTTCTAGGGAGGGGTTCTCATTTCTCGAGCGTTCCCCGCAGCCTGGCCGTCGGCGAACTCTCGGAGGTATCCTTTGCTTATCAATCGGGTTGCCTCCTCCCGGAGCTGTCTGCAATCTTCGTTTGTGTGGCCGTGCACGCCATGGAATCTGCACATTACGTTAGGGTTTCTCCGTGAAGGATGCGTCAATATGGGTTTTGTCCATCTGGTGTCCCTGATTTTACTCATGGCTGCTACAACATCTGCGGGATTTATTCTGAAGTCGTATTTGGGTGGTTGGGACATTTCTGTCGGCCCCGGATACCTGTCAGTTCTGGGCTTATCCGCCGATCTTGGGGGATCCTGACCTTGGTCCGCCCTTTCGTTGTCTTGGGGCATGCTTTTCCTTACGGCATCCTTCCGGATCTTGACATGAGGCCGATATCTTTCATTGTATGGCCTCGGCTCCCTCTCTGGGAGCCTTGATACTATCCTCTTTGCGGGGCCTTCGAGTGTCCTTATGATAGCGGGGTCGGTCGCCGTCCCCTCATCGCCAGTCCTTTCTAGCAATAGCAAAACCCCAGGGGTCGACCTTGATTCCCTCGCGCTCGAAATTTTCTAGTCGTTCAATAGTTGAGTGATGGCCTCTTGCTGCGTCTACAGCATCTCGAAGATCATACCGAGGCTGGCTTCTCCTTTACCTTGCATTGAGGCCTCTCATATCCTGTATCGATCTCCCCGATACGTACTCCTGATGACGTGGAGCTGGTATCATCATGTTGGGCGCTGCTCGAGTTTGTACCTTCGGGGTATGGCTAGGGTGAATCACTGCGGTTCCGCAGCGGTAGACCGGCACCCATTTGACCTGAAAGAAAATGTTCCTTGGACAAGAAAAAGTGTGAAAGACAACTTGCGTTTTGTCAATGAACCAACTCTAAAACAATCGCTATAATTTTTAGCCCCACGTG
Source organism: Nicotiana undulata (assembly GCA_005239495.1). Classification (NCBI taxonomy): domain Eukaryota; kingdom Viridiplantae; phylum Streptophyta; class Magnoliopsida; order Solanales; family Solanaceae; genus Nicotiana; species Nicotiana undulata. The sequence goes on from MDKH01120107.1 coordinate 17,011, forward strand.
AAAATGGTAACTACAATTATATTTAGTTAAGTGGTTCTAAAAATATGTGATTTGTCTTAATACCGGTTATTGATTGATTATAGCTATATGTGTTTGGATGAAACAGTGAGAAAAACGATCGAAAACGAAAGGAAAGCAAACCAGAATGCCTTAAATCGAAGGCTCGATGTCGAGCTCGGGGGTCCCTGAGACCGAGGCTCGGGCCTAGGTCGAACAGTCGATGGATCTATAACGAGATTGAAGAACTTGGGATGTACTATTTATGATCAATGATGTGCAATAAATGAAGACAAAGTAAAAGAAAGAAATAAATGCAAGTAAATGAGCTAATAAAGAGGAATAAAGCATGTTAGATACTAAAGCAGAGAATGTTCTTGTATCTCATATTCAATGTATTATTGTGTGTCTTTCAAAAATCGCAAGGACCCCCCTTTTATAAGAGGGGAAGTATTAACATAGTACATAAGCATTAATTTTAAAGATCTTTATTGATTCGGCTAACCATCGCCTAGGTACGGAATCGTACTTCGTTTGCAGAACTGTCCGCCTCGACCCCTGCACTGTTCCTCATGTCGATCTCAGACCCATATTCCTTTGAGTTGGAGGCTATCGGTATTTGAACCTAGGCTATACGAACAACCATAAGATACCTCAATACTCACGAAATTGATCTCCCCAATTTCAGCTGTATACACTCCACAAAGAGCTTCAAGATCATGGGCAAGCAATTGCCGAGCTTACCACCACCATGAATCAACTTGCTAAGGCGCTACTTCAACAAATACAAGGGCCGGAGCAAGTGCATGCTATGGAGGGGTAAATCGTTTGCTTAATAAGCAAAGGCCTCGCGGAAATCAAATGCCAAACAACAATGACCAATGCGACCAAAGAGTGAGTAGGTACAATCAAGAGGATTCATATGATGAGCCAAATGAAGATGTAATGTATGCCAACATTTTTCAAGGGCAAAGGAAAAATCAAGGGAAAAACCAAATTGGAACAACCAACGGCAAGGTAATTGGAACAACAATAACAACTCAATCAATTGGGGGAACAACAATCAACAATGGGATGGTAACAACAACAATTGGAACAAGATGAGGTTCCTATTGAGGTTGAAAATGTGGTTGAAGAGCTGGTGTATGATGAAGTGTGAATTCACATTAATGCCAATGAGGAGGAATCACAAAATGACGTGAACCCATTTAGGGAAAACGTAATCGACATACCCGAGCCGGTTGTGCAAAAATCCAAAGCTCCATTTCCTAGACCTCCTCCTCCTTATCCTCAAAGATTGGCTAAGCAAAAGACAGAGAATCAATTCAAGAAATTTATAGATATGATGAAGAGCTTTTCCATCAACGTACCATTAGTTGAGGCTCTTGAACAAATGCTCGGGTATGCCAAGTTTATGAAAGACTTGGTCACAAAGAAGAGATCAATGGAGTGCGAGACAATCAAGATGACTCACCAAGTGAGTGCAATTAAGTACTCAATGGCACCCAAACTAAAAGATCCCGGAGCATTCACTATTCTTTGCACTATTGGTAGTGCGGATTTTGCCAAGGCATTGTGTGACTTGGGTGCTAGTATCAACTTGATGCCCTACTCTATTTTTAAAACCTTGGGAATTTTTCAACCTAGGGCAACTTTATGCGACTTCAAATGGCGGACCAAACTATGAAGCGGTCTTTGGGAATCATTGATAATGTTTTGGTGGGGGTTGACAAATTGATCTTTCCCCCGGACATTGTGATAATGGATTGTGAGGTAGATTATGAAGTTCCAATCATCATGGGAAGACCTTTCCTTGCTACGGGGAAGGCCTTGGTAGATGTGGAGGCCGGTGAGCTCACCTTTCGGGTGGCGATGAAAATGTCATTTTACACGTTTGCAAGTCAATAGCACGGCGGTGTGTTATTTAGTGGACTTTGTCACCGAGGTCATAATTGATGAAACAAGCTCAATGATCAATGTTGAGGACCCCGTGGAAGCAATTTTATTAAATCATGATGATATTGTGATGAATGGCTTGTTCGAGTGTGCCAATGCATTGCAAGGCATGGGTTCTTATTCTTATGGTCCTCGCAAGCTATCTTTGGAATTTGAAAAATGGAAAACTCCTCCAACAAATCCCTCAATCGAGGAGCCACCTACCTTGGAGTTTAAGCCCCTTCCACCACACCTCAGGTATGAATTTTTGGTTCCTTCTCGTACTTTACCTGTTATACTTTCTTCTTGCCTAACCCAATTGCAAGTATATTCTACACTCAAAGTGCTCCAAAGGAGAAAGAAGGCCATAGGTTGGACTCTTTATGATATTCGTGGCATAAGCCCCGCCTTTTGTATGCTCAAAATAATTCTTGAAGATGGTGCAAAGCCCTTTGTAGAAAACCAACGGAGGTTGAATGAGGCAATGCAAGAGGTGGTCAAAAAGGAGATAATCAAGTGGCTCGATGTTGGGGTCATCTACCCAATATCTGATAGTGCTTGGACTTCTCCAGTCCAATGTGTTCCTAAAAAGGGTGGCATGAACGTGGTGCAGAATGACAAGAATGAGCTTATTCCCACTCGTACAGTGACTGGTTGGAGGGTTTGTATGGATTACCGCAAATTGAACAAGGTGACCCGAAAGGATCACTTCCCTTTGCCATTCTTGGAACAGATGCTTGACAGACTTGCTGAGAGAGATTTCTATTGTTTCTTGGACGTGTACTCAAGCTACAATCAAATCTTGATAGCTCTAGAAGATCAGGAAAAGACAACCTTCACCTGTTCCCACCGGACATTTTCTTTTTCAAGAATGCCATTCGGTTTGTGCAATGCACCAGCCACATTCTAGCGGTGCATGATGGAAATTTTCACTGACATGGTTGATGATTTTTTGGAGGTGTTCATGGACGACTTCAGCGTGGTCGGGGATTCTTTTAAGGAGTATTTACAAAATTTTGATAAAGTCCTCGCCCGGTGTGAAGAAACCAACCTTGTATTGAATTGGGGAAAATGCCATTTCATGGTCGAGTAGGGCATAGTCCTCGTCCACAAAATCTCTAGAGATGGCATTGAAGTGGATAAATCCAAGATCGAGGTTATTTCCAAGATTCCTCCTCCAACCTCGGTGAAGGGAGTCCGTAGTTTCTTTGGGCATGCATGATTTTACCGGAGATTCACAAAAGTTTTTTCAAAGGTGGAAAATCCTCTATGTAAGCTATTGGAGAAAGATGCCAAGTTCGAGTTCAATGAAGAGTGTATGAGAGCATTTGAGTTGTTGAAGCAAATGCTAACTACCACACCACTTATCACCGCGCCAAATTGGAGCTCTCCTTTTAAGCTAATGTGTGACTCAAGTGACGTGGCAGTGGGTGCGGTCTTGGGCAAACAGGTGAACAAAATCTTTCACCCCATTTATTATGCAAGAAAAACCATGAACTCCGCCCAAATGAACTACACCATCACCGAGAAAGAATTGTTGGCTATAGTCTTTGCAATGGAGAAATTTAGGCCCTACATTATGGGCGCCAAGGTGATAGTGCACACCGATCATGCGGCGCTCCGGTACTTAATGACAAAGAAGGATCCAAAAGCTAGGCTTATAAGGTGGGTCTTATTGCTTCAGGAGTTTGATCTAGAAATTGTTGATAGAAAGGGGAATGAGAATCAAGTTGCCGATCATCTATCTCGGTTAGAAGAGAAAGGAAGGCCAAGTGATGGCCTTGAGAACAATGATACCTTTCCGGATGAGCAGCTACTCTCCGTATCTATGCATGATATGCCATGGTTTGAGGACATCCCCAACTTGCTTGTTACCGGTGTTGTCCCGTTTGAGCTCTCTTCTAACCAAAGGAAGAAGCTTAGACGGGACATCTTTGATTACTATTGGGATGAGCCGTATTTATTAAAAATATTCAATGATGGAGTCATTCGGCGTTGTGTCCCCGAAGAAGAACAAAGGTCAATCCTTGAGTCTTGTCATTCCTCACCCTACGGTGGTCATCATGGTGGGGCAAGGAAAGCTGCAAAAGTCTTGAGTTGTGGGTTTTATTGGCCAACTTTGTACAAGGATGCAAGTGAATTGGTAAAGAGGTGTGATGAATGTCAAAGAGTGGGCGGCATATCAAAGAAAGATTAAATGCCCCTCACAACGATCACTGAGGTAGATATATTTGATGTGTGGGGCATTGATTTCATGGGACCATTTGTTAGCTCGTGTGGAAACACCTACATTCTCGTGGCGGTGGATTATGTCTTAAAATGGGTTGAAGTCGTGGCTTTACCCAATAATGAAGCCCAGAGTGTGTTTGGTTTTCTCAAGAAGAACATTTTCACAAGATTTGGGACACCCCGTGCCATCATAAGTGATGGGGGATCTCATTTTTTCAATCGGGATTTTGATTCATTGCTTTCCAAGTATGGGGTAAATCACAAAGTGTCCACTCCGTAACATCCTCAAGCTAGTGGGCGGGTTGAAGTTTCTAATCGGGAAATCAAAAACATTTTGACCAAGACCGTGAATGCAAATAGGACCGATTGGTCTAGAAATCTTGATGATGCTCTTTGGGCGTACATGACTACCTTAAAAACTCCAATAGGTATGTCTCCATATCGGTTGGTGTATGACAAATCATGTCACCTACTAGTGGAGTTGGAGCACAAGGCACTTTGGGATTTAAAGAAGTTGAACTTGGATTGGAACAAAACTGCAAATCTTCGTGTTAATCACCTTAATGAGCTTGATGAGTTTAGATTCCATGCCTATGCAGGCTCTTCTTTGTACAAGGAGAAAATGAAGTATTTTCACAACAAGTATGCTAAGGACCAGGAATTCAAAGTGGGAGACTAGGTGCTACTCTTTAATTCAAGGCTTCGTCTCTTCTCGGGAAAACTCAAGTAAAAGTGGAGTGGTCCGTTCGAGGTGGTGTTGGTTACACCCTTTGGTGCCCTTGATCTAAAAAACAAGAATGGTGAGATTTTTCGTGTGAATGGGCATCAGGTCAAACATTACTTGGGTAAATTTGAATATAGCCTGGTGGTGGCTTTGCTAAAATTCAATTGAACATGGTAACATGCGTCGTGCCGCGATGATAAATCAGGCGCTTCTTGGGAGGCAACCCAAGTGTTTTCTTTTCTTTATTTTTGTTTGTTTTTGTTAGAGTAGATTTTGTGTGAGCTAACCTATTGTAAAGTTGGTCTAGGATTTGGTGGATGCAGTGCAGGATCAAGTCTGCAAAAATTGGCAAGTTGGTAACATTCCATTGCCGCGATGAAAATTACGCTGCCAGCGGTCACCAAACGCTGCAGCAAAACATTGCCGCTGACAATGGTCCAAATGAGCCAAAATGTGGCCTCTCAGAATCTCACAACTGCTGCAACGAACAATATTCCGCTGTCGGCGGTGGGATTCCGCTGTAGCGGTAAAATTCCGCTGACAACGGTAAGGATGATTGCCTAGCCACTTCAAAGTGCAAGATGCGCGGTCAGCGGTAAAATTTCGCTGCCGCGCTAGTTAAGGCGGTGGGTCCCACATGCTCAGTAAAAATACTAAGGGACCCCCTTCTTTTACCCTTTCCCACATTTTCTTCCCATACCAACATTTTTACTGCTCATAAAATTCACAGTTTATCCAAGACCATTTGTCTCACATCTTAGGATCTTACATCTTCATCTAACAGTGGTATGTGCTCATTAATTGCTTCTAGTTCATAATTTGTTGCTAGTTTTTGTGTGTGTTTTCTTTTTGTTCTTTTTAATTAGAGTTATTGGAGACCTAATCCTTTAGAATGATTCACCAATGTGTTCTATCTTGTGAGATAATGATTTCTTGGTTCCTAACTGGGTTTAGGATTCTTGATATCTGGACTTCATGTCATTATTTTCAAAATATCAAAAACCCTAACTTTGATTTTTGCCAGCAGTGCGTTAAAATGATGAACTACGCTGCAGCGGTCCAAAATTCCGCTGACAGCGGAGTCTTTTGTGAAATTTGAACTTATGATTTCCGCTGCGGCGGTTAAAAATCCGCTGACAGCGGTGAAGGTTCCGTTGTAGCGGACCATTGTTTTCGCAGACAAAAGTCTTGTACTTCTGAGAGTGGGGTAGTGTTATTCCCCTAATCCGTTGACAGCGGTGGCCTTTCGCTATAGCGGTCCATTATTTCGCTGACTGGGTTTTCAAATTCAGAGAACTGGGTATTCTGAACCCCTCTCTTCCGCTGCAGCGGTCAAAATTCGGCTGTCAGCGGTGGCCTTTCCGCTGCAGCGGTCACTTATCCGCTGACAGCGGAATCTTGTTTGCACATTGTCTCAGTCTCTGCATATGTAATGTATGTGCTTTGTTTGGGTACTTATGTACCATGTTTTAACAACTTTCGTTGACATGTTTGCATAAAATGGTTAGATCACAAGGAGGAGCGGATAAGAAACCCGGGAGGGGAGACCCTTCAAGGGGTCGAGGTAAAGGCAAACAACAAGCTCCCTTGGGTCCTACAAAAGCAATTGGGAAGAAATAACAAAGAAAAAGGGAGAGCCCCGACCAGTCTGAATCTAGTGAATATGTGACCTCCCGGGAATCTTCGGAAGGAATGAGTGGAGCAGCATTAGCAGAGACATTGTCCCAACCACGAAGGCTTGTCAACGAGCCCACTAGCTCTTATTCTTCTGACGATTATTCTAGTGGTTCTACACCTCCTGAGGACACTAGTGTTGCAGCTCAGTCCACTGCCCCTCCTTCTATAAACCTTGACAGCTCTGATGAGGCACCTGATGATGGAAGTGGTGGTGACACCCTAGTGCAGACCATAGGAATTCTCCGGACCAGAAACCCATTGGTGTGGCAGGATCAGTTTGTCTCTGAATCGGCCTACAACAAATTCAGAGAGTGGTGGCCCCAAAGATCACTTATCCCAGAAAGGCCGTTCATCATCAAGGATCTCCTACCTCTCAACCCTAATGTGAAGAAGCAGTTTGATGAAAGGGAGGGTGGGATTTCATCATCAGCAAAGTGGAGGATGCCAATGAGTATGTTGTGAAGGAATTTTATGTAAATGTGGCCCACAATCCCTTAAGAAGGTCGTCACACCGTCCGTCGTAGGGAAGAGACACCTGATTCGTACAATTTCCACCCCTGGAAAGAACCGTGGCCTTAAGAAAACAAGGGGCTTATTGACAGCGGAAAAAGTAAAGAAGAAGCTATAAATTTTAAAAACAAGCTACTAAATGAAATAAGAAGTTAAACTACAAATGGAAAAATTGAAGAAGTTATAAAGTAGGAAATACGAAAGGTAGAAATGAATATTTACAATAGGGGGTTAAGCCAAATTGTGATAAAAAAGGGGAATTAATATATACATAAAAGAAGAAACTGAATATATACATGCCAAAAGTAAAATAAACTAAAGGTGCGAAAATGTAAATAAGGAAAAGAAAAATAGTGTCATAGGGTATTGCAGCCTAAAAATATGAAAGTGTCTAAATCACCAAATATCAAGTAGAGACCACCCCCTCCAATAAGAAATAGCATTTTCCTCAATGCTAAATATCCAAAAATATAGAGCAGGGAAAATGGGTGAGAGGGAGTAAAAGAAAACTCCCTATGATGTCTCTGTCTGCATGGGGGAAGGATCAACTATAGAAGAAGAAGGCACAGTGACAGTGGCTGAAGCAGGATACTGTGGATTTGAGGAGGTCTCTCCCACTGAATCCTCAAGCTGAATCTCCATATCATCAGTCTGCGGGATGGCTCTTCTGTGAACTGGGGCTGCTGGAAGCTCTGTCTCCTCAACCTGTGCTTCCTGGTTAGTGGGCACCGGCTCTCCCATCAACAGATCAAGGGGGATGTCCCCTGCAACTGCGAGCATCGCGACCTCTTTCTTCAAGTCATCTTGAGTGGTCTGCATCTCCACCTGAACCTTCCTTATATCTTCCTGAGACTTCTTCATCTTCTTCACATATTTTCCCCAATAGTGAATCTTTTTCTCTTGCTTATCGAGTGTCTCCATGATCTTATTCTGGTTATCAAACAGGCTCTTTAATGTGTCCTCCAGAGTAGGAGGTAGTACAATCGGTGCTGGAGTTGACTGAGTTGCAACAGTGGTAGAAAGGTTAGTGATCTTAGAGGAAGCTACCTGCAGCCAGTTGGTGATACAAAATAAAGTCTGAGATATCCTCAAGGTCGTCTGAGGGTAAGTGGAATATGATGGCACTGAGACTAGAATGGACATGGTAGGACCTGACAAAGACTTTGGGCTAGCAGCAACATTGGGCCCCTCAAAAGTAGTGGAGAGATGAATATCACGAGTTAGAAAAATAAAGGGTAACATGTACAACACCAATTTAATTTCGTTTAGAAACCCCATTTACAATTTCCAAAATATATTACACATTCGTAGTTTAAAAGTGGAAACATGTGTTCCAAGTACAACATTCCTCGTTTGACTTTCCCAAATAAAAATACAACCCACACTATGTCTACGGAGCCTATAATTGATACAAAAGAGTAATATGATAGTGTCGGAGACAAGGCCCAAGTTATACCTTAAAACACTATACACATGAAGCAGAAGACTCATGATCCCGATATGAAGTGGGTCTGACCAAGTCAGCTGAGAAGAGGGTGTGCCGTTATCACTGATCGATGTCACCTATTGTGGAACCACATGCATCCATTAAAGATGCAGCATCCCCAGCAAAAGGGACGTTAGTACACATGGAATAGTAATAGTATGTAAATCTAAACACCCTCTCAACAAATAGAGTAACATCACAAAAGGAAAGGAACATGAAATCAATGAGAAAACAAAATAGTATTAGAACACCAAGTCAAGCGTGAGGTAAATCTTCAAGAAATAATCAATGTTTTAGGTTGGGAGATCTTTAGCGCCAAATCATGAGGCTCGACATCAAAACAAAACACCACTATGTTCATGGAATGGCATCCGATCTCTGCCCGATCGGCTAAGCCGTCGAGCCACAATGCCGTGTGGGTCGACATCATCTTCACTATCTCTCAACTCAAATCATCTCAATTAAGGGGAATAATCCCAATATAATATAATGGTACTTTATCCCTCAATTAATCCCTACAGTCGTACGTGCAGTTTCAGGCTTGGGTATATATGACCCAGCCTTAATCGGTGACCTGACGATACTCCTTAAAGCATTTATCCAAAAAAAGTATCATATAATTTTCACAGGCTTTCATACATTCTTGCATTTTCGGTGACACTCATGGCCTCATATGTAATGTTACACCCCAAGTTTTCGTACATGAAAGTACGTCGTAAGTCAATTTATGTAAGTGCAAAAATGATATTTTCTTTGAAAGTACATTAAGTAAGTTATTCATGTTACCTTGGAGGTTACAAATCTTTAAGATCATGGATAACAAGTACCAAGAGAGTTGAAAGGCTTAGAAGCTAAGCAAATTGAAGAAAATAAGTTTCGTCGAATGTCGACAAGTTGGGAATGTTATAACATGTACTTTTGGGATGATACTAGGGTTCTTAATGTAATAAGTAGGTTATTTTATGAGTTATGTTATTCGTATGATAGTTGTGTATTACATTTTAAAGTCAAGCGAGTTGTGGAACAAAAGTTGGAAAAGGTCATCAAAAGTGTTACATCTTGTGTGTCGCAAGGTGACATATAATGAATATGAGACTTGTTAATAATGATTTAATGACTGTAAAGTCATAATATGGCTATATATTATGTTTGGGTATAAAATATAATGTTTGGAAAAAATTGATTTTAACTTACGGAAAATCGAGTTTTTATTTGTCTTGTAATGAGCCATTTCGAGGAATTAAATTCATAATCTTTATGTTTTCATTTTGGGACATATCTCATACCAAAATTAAGGTCATGAAATCTAGTTTCCAACGTTACAAACCACTTATTCATACGATATCCGGGTAAAGAAATATGGATTTTAAAAGTAGGGTCGCCAAGTCACGTCGCCGCACTTTGGAGAATATGGCAGGTGTATAGGCCATGTTGCGAGGCAGTTTTCTCCCAATATATTGAGAGTTACAGGGAGATCTTTATATGAAATTAAAGCCATATGTTCTTAATTTCCAGTGCTGCAAAGTATGATGTCAGAATAGAGATTATACAAGCGTCTGAAGTTGCACTATTCAAGCTGCCAAGCAGGCAGCTTACCCACCTGCTTGGAGAATGAGGCGGTGGGCTTATAAGTGTGTATTTTCCCATTATATTTCGCCAATATACTGAGAATACAAACTCCAAAACTCTCTCAAGCTCTCCAAAGACGTTTCTAATAAATTCCAAGCAAGATCAACATTCCTTCAACGAAATCCAGAAGCGATAACATTAGAACGATCCCGACGGCGTAAGTATCGCTATATCGCCTCTCTTTTTCTTTGTAGTATGAATTTTGGAAGGTACTTAATGGTTAACAAAATGTATACTTTATGTATTTAAGCTTTTAAATATAAAGGAAGGTTGATAAATTCCTTTCTTAATAGTTAGAACTCACGGAACGGTGATCGGAAACCATGAGTGCGACTTGTTTCACTTTTAATGGAATGTTTTGTAGTCCACTCGTGTTGGCCTATTGTGTCACGACCCAAAATCCACCAGTCGTGATGGCACCTAACCTAACCCGCTAGGTAAACCAACTAATAACTATCCAATTCCAACAATATTAAATAAACAATTAAACATAGGAGTTATCTGAATCTTATACAATTCTCAAGGACTGGTAGTACAAATCATGAGCTTCTAAGAATAGAATTTACAAAGCTGATATGAAGAAAATACATCTTCTGTTTGGAAAGTACATAAACAAATTTTTTATAAATCTACGACTACCATGAAAAAGAGGCAACTACAATAGGAACGCAGGTACATCTTCAAATTCGGCAACCCTCGAGCAAAGAAACAACAATAGCCAACATCTGCACGCAATATGTAGAAGTGTAGTATCAGTACAACCAACCCCATGTACTGAGTAAGTAACAAACCTAACCTTAGGTTAAAAGTAATGACGAGTTGGAACATAGGTCGGTCCAACACCAATAACCAATAGCAGTTCATAACAACGTAGAGCATATAAATAAGAAAGTAACTCAGCGATAAAAATGCTCAGCTGTCACGCCCCAAAATCCGAGGGACGAGATCGGCGCCCAACCGGATGATTCCGGTCAAGAGGACCTGGATCGCCTTTCTTACCCAACGCGCTACCCCGTAGTTACAATATACGTTTTATAAATGAAATAGCAAAATAGAGTCAAGATATGTATTTTCATCATAAGTGCATTTTCCTTCTTTAAAGATTCAACATTCGATAATACCAAAACACATGTGCTAAATACAACATTTCCGATGCGGAACCACGATTCTAATAAATACAACCACTACCCAAAATACATGTACAACCCACATAGTGTCTACGGAGCCTCTAAGAATACTAGGAGTTTACATAGACTTGTCGGCAACAAGGCCTCGGCTATACCTTTAGAGACACAACATATACAAAAGGAGATGATATAGACTACACACGGCCCCGAGAGGAAGTGGGGCTCACCAGAACTGCTAAAGGGATGAAGAGGAGGCACCACTATCGGCGGTCGGAGCTACCTACTATGGAACAACCTACATCCATATAAAAGATGTAGCGCCCCCGGCAAAAGGGACGTTAGTACCATTGAATAGTACTAGTATGTATGAAAAAACTTTACTCTAAGTAAAATCAAAATAGTGCACAGATAGGAGGCAGCCAAAGAAACCAAAAAATTATTGCACAGAGATACAGAGAATCACAAATAAGGTTCTCACAGTTTCTTATTTCAATTGTTCTCCTGTTGCGGCGCGCAACCCGATCCCTCCATACAATCATATTCCACCCTTATTTCTTTTCATCACTCCACCCTTATTTATTCTATAGCGGCGTGCAACCCAATCCCACAGTACAATCACATTCCACCCTTATTACTTCTCAACATGTCATCCTTATTTCACCTATTGCCGCACGCAACCCGATCCCATCGGACATCATTTAGATAGCAACAACAATCAACAATTTAATCACAAGGATTTCTACCATCAAGAGTATAAATTTAGAACAACCACACAACGATGTGAAAACAAGGGCACAATAATCTTTACCAAGCAGTGAGTCATGTATGGTACGCCATAACCATTTAGATAATTAAATCAATTCACTTTTCTTTCCCATCATTTACTACACAGCCCTTAGCACTTGGATACATTCAACAATTGAGTTCATTACCATTTTCATTCATTTAGTAGCACTTTCTTTCATACCGATATGTTCAAGCATATAATGAGTCTTGCACATGACAGGGTAAGCACAAAGAATCATTTTTCACAATCTCAAGTAGCATGGTGACATGGTAATCAACTTAAGGCATCCAGAGAACATGATTCTTCACCTCATCACAATAGGACAATCGATTCAAATACAATTAAACCAGGAATTCATACCGAATGATCGGACACCAACAAGGCGACTCTACAAAGATTAAAGTTAGCCATACATACCTCGAGTCGGAATTTCCCTTTAATATCTATTCTCAAATCACCGGACCGTCTAACACCTTCAATCTAATTTACAAGATGACATGTTTAGACTTAGAATTAGAAATCATGAACTCATTTGGGCATTTTATCAAACACTATGTGAACCCTTAGATTAACTAAACCCTTTTAAGTGAAAGATTACTCTAACTTGCTTCCCTTTACTAGGTTATGGTAAGTTAATCACATGCATGCAAGGTCTTAACTCTCATCTTCAAGAACCACCTAGGTGTGTCCCATTTTAGCTATATTCAGGGAATTTAAGGAAGAAATGGGGTGAGAACTTTACCTCTTATGGTGAAGAAGACAACGACTACTCGAAGATTTCCAGGCTTGAGTAGAAATGGAGGACCAATTTGGTGGAGGAGATGGCTTTCTCTCACTAAACTCACTCTCCCTTGTCTCTATTTTAGGAAGATAGACGTTAAAATGAAAGGGGTAGGTGTTTTATTAGCTGGGGGTTGGGTATAAAATTTAGAAATTAGAAGCCCCAAAGCAGGGAATGCGGTCAGGAATGCGATCGCATTCCTGCTATGCGGTCTGCCTTCCTGTCGCATAAATGGCCATCAGCTGGGCCAAAATGGGAAACAGACTGCCCAGGTATGCGACCACTATGTGGTCCGCATACCTGTTATGCGATCGCATAGTGCGTCGCATAACCTCCCCCGCAAAAATGGAGGTGCAAGAATGCGACGACTATGCGGCCCGCATTGCCAAAATGCGATCGCATTTTGGGCCGCATAGTTGTCCTCAAAATGGACAGCAACTTTCCAGGTATGTGACCACTATGCGGTCCGCATACCTGATCTGCGATCGCATAGTGGACCGCATATCCGCACAATTATGGAAAATTTTATCTTTTAACTCCCGAGGTACTTTTTACTTCAAAAAGATTCGTTTTTAAAATTTTCTACAGTTATAACAACATGGGGACATACCCGGGCGTCTTATTTAGTTAAGAAATTTTACGGGTCTTTACATCCTCCCCCACTTAGAATTATTCATCCTCGAATGAGGATCGGGAATCTCTAAGCTATGAAAACATGACTTGCCAACCCCCAATTCTCACTAACTCCGATATTTTCTGAAAATTTCGCCAGAATTTTCTCTGTAATTAGGCCTATCTACCTGCCAGAGAGCCCCCGAAACACATTGTTAATTATTTCCACACATTTTCAGTTACTTCATCAACTTACACATAATTCGTTATCTCGACAAGTTGTATATATTCAATTACTTCAACAAGCTACACATAGTTCGGTTAACACCACAAATTTGCACATAATTCAACTATTACAATGGGTTGCACATAATTCAGCTATTTCAAGGATTTGCACATGATCCAACTATTCACAACATCTACGAATGAGGCACAAAGTTGAGAAATCACAATAGCAGGATAATTAGGGGAGTGGGGTGTCCTTGCACAAAATTTGACACAAAGGTTTAATTGCTTAGAGATGGCAACTTTCAAGACCACTACTGGACTTATTCAAACAAATGGGGATATTTCTCTTTCATTTCATTTTCCGCTTCCCACGTGGCTTCTTCGACTTGTTGACTCCGCCATAATACTTTAACCGAAGCGACCTCTTTGTTTCTCAACTTATGAACTTGCCTATCAAGAATAGAAATCGGAACTGCTTCATCAATTTCAATGGTCTCAACCGGCACGATGGCAGATGGATCTCCAATTACCTTCCTCAGCATGGACACATGAAACACCGGGTGCACTAATGACATCTCAGGGGGCAATTCCAGCCTATACGCCACCTGCCCTATCCTTTGAACAATCCTATATGTCCCTACATACCTTGGGCTCAATTTCCCTTTCTTCCCAAACCGCATCACTCCCTTCATGGGAGACACCTTCAAGAATACCCAATCATCTACTTGAAACTCCAAATCTCTTCGACGAACGTCCACATAGGATTTCTGATGACTCTAAGTAGTCTTCATCCTCTCCTGAATGACTCTAACTTTTTCCATAGCTTGGTGCACAAGATCCGGTCCTAGCAGTTCCGCCTCACCAACCTCGAACCATCCAATCGGCGACCTACATCTCCTTCTGTATAATGCCTCAAAAGGGGCCATCTGAATACTAGCATGGAAACTGTTATTGTAAGAAAATTCTATAAGCGGCAAGTGATCATCCCAGCTACCCTTGAAATCTAATACACAGGCCCGTAACATGTCTTCAAGCGTCAGAATAGTCCGCTCTGCCTGGTCGTTTGTCTGCGGGTGGAACGTTGTGCTAAGATTTACCTGCGTACCCAATACTTGCTGAAATTTCTTCCAAAAGTTAGCTGTGAATTGGGCCCCTCAATCCGAGATAATAGATACTGGAGTGCCATGGAGCCTGACTATTTCTTTGATATACAACTGAGCGTACTGTTCTGCAGTATCGGTGGACTTGACTGGCAAGAAATGCGCCGACTTCGTGAGCCGATCCACTATCATCAAATTGAGTCGAACCTACGCGGAGTGCGGGGTAACCCCACCACAAAGTCCATATTGATCATTTCCCATTTCCATGTTGGTATTTCCATAAGCTGTGCCAACCCACCAGGCCTCTGATGCTCGGCCTTCACTTGCTGACAATTCGGACACCTAGCCACAAAGTCCGCCACACCCCTCTTCATACCATTCCACCAATAAATCTCCTTAAGATCACGATACATTTTCGTAGACCCTGGGTGTATGGAATACCTGAAATTGTGAGCCTCCGCCATAACTCTCTCCCTAAGATCATCCACATCCGGAACACATAGCCTCCCTTGGCACCGCAAAACACCATCATCATTGCCGAGTGAAAATGCTAAAGTGTTGTGATTCATAATTGCTTCTCTCAACTGTGCCAAAGCTAGATCCCTGAATTGCTTTCCCTTGACTTTCGCTACAAGCGAAGACTCCGCTCCATCACGCACCACGACATTCCCTTCATCTGAGGCTGAAAGACAGACCCCCAATCTGGCCAACTGATAAACCTCCCGAGCCAAAGGCCTCTGACCTGCTTCCAAATGGACCAAGCAACCCATGGATTTCTGACTAAGAGAGTCAGCTACCACGTTCGCCTTCCCTGGATGGTACAAAATATTCATATCATAATCCTTGAGCAATTCTAACCACCTCCGCTGCCTTAAGTTCAACTCCTTCTGTTTGAATAAATACTGAAGACTCTTGTGGTCTGTGAACATGTCCACATGGACCCCATAAAGATAATGCCGCCAGATCTTCAATGCAAACACAACCGCCGCGAGCTCCAAATCATGCGTCGGGTAATTCTTCTCGTGATTCTTGAGCTGCCTAGAAGCATACGCTATTACCTTACCACATTGCATCAATACACACCCCAAACCAACCCTTGAAGCATCACAATATACCACAAACCCTTCTGAACCTTCCGGCAAGGTCAACATTGGCGCCGAAGTCAATCTTGATTTCAATTCTTGAAAACTCTTTTCACAAGCATCGGACCACTAAAACTTAACATGTTTCTGCGTCAGCTTAGTTAATGGGGAGGCGAGAGTAGATAATCCCTCCACGAACCTTCGATAATATCCAGCTAAACCCAAGAAACTGCGGATCTCCGTCGGGGTCTTTGGCCTAATCCAATCCTTCACTGCTGCTATCTTTTGGGTATCAACCTAAATCCCTTCCCTGGAAACAACATGGCCCAAAAAGGTGACTGATTCTAGCCAAAACTAACATTTTGAGAACTTACAGCTGGTGTTGATGGAGAGTCTGCAGAACTGCCCTGAGGTGATTAGCATGATCGTCCTGACTCCGCGAATAAACAAGGATATCGTCGATAAAGACTATCACGAAAGTGTCAAGAAACGGCTTGAAAACCCGATTCATAAGATCCATAAAAGTTGTTGGGCGTTGGTTAGCCCAAAAGACATTACCAAGAATTTGAAGTTCCCATAACGAGTCCTAAAGGCGGTCTTAGGAATATCCTGCTCCCTGATCTTCAAATGGTGATACCCGGATCGTAAATCAATCTTTGAGAAGAACCTAGCACCTTGCAACTGGTCGAACAAATCACCTATCTGAGGCAATGGGTATTTGTTTTTTATGGTGACCTTGTTGAGCTGCCGATAATCAATACACATCCGAAGTGATCCATATTTCTTTCTAACAAAAAGAACCGGTGCGCCCCAATGTGACACACTTAGCCTAATGAAACCCTTTTCTAATAGGTATTTCAATTGCTCCTTTAACTCTCTCAATTCTGTCGGTGCCATTCTGTAGGGTGGAATGGATATTGGTTGCGTACCTAGCAATACATCAATCCCGAAATCGATCTCTCTATCTGGTGGAATCCCAGGAAGCTCACCCGAAAATACTTCAAGAAATTCATTCACAACGGGCACGGATTCAGGAGCAGACACCTCTGAAGTGGTGTCCGCAACCCGGACCAAATGGTAGATGCACCCTTTCCTGATCATCTTTGAGGCCTTAAGGTAGGAAATAAACCTACCTCTTGGCATGATATTATTCCCCTCCCACTCGATAACTGGTTCGTTAGGAAACTCGAGCCTCATAATTATGGTTCGGCAGTCGAGTTTAGCAAAGCACGAATAGAGCCAATCCATCCCCATAATTACATCAAAATCTACCATTTCTATCTCAATAAGATCGGTCGTGGTATCCCGACCACGCACCGTGACAACACAATTCCTATAGACTCGCACGGCCGTAATAGAGTCACCAACCGGAGTCGACATAGAGAACGGTTCGTGAAGCTGTTCTGATTCTATACCAAAACTTGAAGTGATAAATGGAGTAACATATGACAAAGAGGACCCGGGATCAATAAGAGCATAAACATTATGTGATTGAACAGTCAGAATACTTGTGACAACATCTGGAGAAGCCTCCACACTCTGGCGACCACTCAAAGCATAAAACCGACTGGGTCCCCCTTGACCCTGTGCTCCACCCCTAGCTGCACTGCGCCCTGCTGCAGTCGGAGGGCCGCGGGCTGGAGGGCGTGCTGAAGATGTAGCGGCTGAAGAACTGGATGGCTGAGCAGTGCCCCTACCCGTGCCCTGACTGGGTGCACAGCAGTCTCGCTGAACATGGCCTCTCACTCCGCATCTATAGCATACTGGTATGTCCAAGTAACAGGGCTCAGAATGAAACCTCCCACACTTATGGCATGGGGCCCTCCGCTTCTGCTGGAACCTCCCACCTGAACGACCCGACTAATGGAACCGCCTACTATCTAAACCTGGTCAAAAATGACCTCCCTGCTGATAATTGTGCCCTGATGGCGGTGCACTGGCTGAGGACTGAGCATAGGACTGAGATGGCCTTGATGACACTCTCCCAAAGGCTGACCTCCTCCAACTGAACTCCCAGGGTTTCCCGCTGACCGGGCCCTACTACTACTCTCTCTCTCTCCATTCTTATCTTTAATTTTCGAGCCTCCGTAGCCTGGGCGAATCCCACAATCTTCACATAGTTCATATCTGAGTGCAACGCAGCTGTAGCAGCTTCATTAATAACCAAGGGACCAAGGCCCTGCACGAACCGACGAACTCTAGCCTCCATAGTAGACACCATATGAACAGCATATTTGGACAAGCACACGAACTCCATATGATATTCCCACACACTCTTGTTTCCTTGCTTGAGGAACTCAAACTCCGTAGCACGGGCTGCCATAATCTTGGCAGGCAAGAAATGATCCATAAAGGCATCTACAAACTCATCCCACCTCACCGGAGGGATCCCCTCTCCACGGGAACCTTCCCACATCTCGAACCATGAATATGCCACTCCCTTCAGACGATAGGAAGCTAACTCAACTCCCTCTGTCTCGGTAGCCCTCATAACCCGGAGGGTCTTGTACATCTCGTCTATAAACTCCTGAGGATCGGCCTCTAGGTCGGTGCTTGTGAACTCTGGAGGGGCTAACCATAGAAACTGATTGACTCGGAACCTGAAGAGTCCCCTTGCTCGCTAGAGGACGCAGTGGTGACATTTGATCTTTGGGCCTGGGAGGCCACTAGCTGAGTCAACATCGGGATAGCTCCCCTGAGGTCCCCATCAGAAATGCCGGGACTGGAAGCTGGAGATGGAGGTGGGTCAGGAACATCAGCGGGAGGGATTTCACCACATCGCACGATATAGAATAGCAATAAAAGGGTACTTTCCTAAATGTCCATGCATCCCCCTAATTATAAATGTGGTCGACAACACACCGATAAGAAGGGCTCTACTAGACATGACTCCGAGACATCCTAGGACACTTTTAAAACCTGAGGCTCTGATACCAATTTTTTCACGCCCCAAAATCCGAGGGACGAGACCGGCGCCCAACCGGATGATTCCGGTCAAGAGGACCTGGATCACCTTTCTTACCCAACGCGCTACCCCGTAGTTACAATATACGTTTTATAAATGAAATAGCAAAA
>ML289600.1:0-40671 GCA_005239495.1 Nicotiana undulata
GGCTAACTCGATCGAATACAGTATCAAGTGCCAGTCGTGCCTCCCCTAGTTTGGGGCGTGACACGACCCCGGACCCGCTTGGTCTAAACTCGAGGTTCGGACCAAAACCCGATTACCCAAATTTTGAAATTCGTAAGTTCTACCCAAAAATCCAATTTTCACCATGAAAACTCTAGAATTTTGGCTGAAATCTTGTTAAAAGTTGTTAGGAATTGAAAAGAATTAGTTGGAGATCACTTACCAATGGTTTTGAGAAGTTTGGGTCTTTGGAAAATCGCCTATGGAGGTTTAAGGTTTGAGAGAATTGAAAAAGAAGTGAAAAACCCGTTTAAAATCTAATATAACAGGTTGCGGGTCTCGCATTTGCGAACCCTGTGTTTTCTGTGATTTATCGCAAATGCAATAAAAATGTCGCATTTGCGACAAAAGGCATTTCACAATTGCGAGATCTGAGGCCTGCAACACCAGATTTCAGTTGTTGGGTATTTTTCTAAGTCTAGACATTCTGTAGCCTACCCGAAACTCACTCGAGCCCTTGGGGCTCCAAACCAAACATGCACGCAAGTCTAAAAATATCATACGGATTTGCTCGTGCGATCAAATCATTAATTTAACATCAAAATCTACGTATTTAACCTCAAAACTCAAGATTCCTCAAGAACATTCAAATTTCTAACTTTTCACTCGGATGTCCGAATTACATCAAATCAACTCCGATTCTCATGAAATTTTACATATTGGACTTAAATAACATAACAAACTTGTTCGGGATCTGGAACAAAAAAATGGGCCCGATTTCACATATTATTTTATTTCTTTATTTCTTGAATTAACCAGCAGAACAATTGTCACACCTCTTTTTTCCCGAAGGGTGGGATAAGGGAGCTTTTTCCAATTTAAGTTAAAATAATCGAAATGGGATTATTTATTAATCAGAGTCGCCACCCGGATTTTTTATGGTGTTCCGGGACACCATTTATTTATTTTAAAATCCCAAATCGAGGAAATTTTGACTCTGTTTTAAAGTCTGCGAACCAGAAATCCGTGTAAGGAATTCTGTTAACCCGGGAGAAGGTGTTAGGCACTCCCGAATTCCGTGGTTCTAGAACGGTCGCTTAACTATTAATATTTGGCCTAATTATCTAATTATTTACATGTTTTAAGCATATTGTGTATTTTTAACCTTTTGAACCGCTTTTAATATTTATGGAATTTTTTCTGGAACAAGTCACGATATCGTACACTTGTCGTTTTGGTGCACGTTGCAAACCGCCGCCACATGAAATGCATCCCGCGATTTACTACATGCTTATTTTTATTATTGTTAGAAGTTGGAGTCGGATCACATGAAATGCACACCCAATTTGAATTTACGTATCACAATTATGCCACGGGAGCCGCACCGATAACTATGATAAATATTTTATCAATATGCACATAAAGTAACTAATGTGTGTAATCTTATTAGAGTTATTAAGATTACAATTATTAAAGAAGCAAAACCTTAGTAAACTCACACAGTCTACTAAATTTACCAGATTAATCACTGGCCCCATTATGATCTCTATCCCAAGCTACTATCTACTATCAAGTCACCAATAAACCAAACTTCTATTAATTAAAATTAGAAATCCATGGCTTAAGATTATTGCTCACTGATTCGTCGTTCAACTTTCAAGAACAAATTTCATAACAATAGATCAATGTTATATGCTTGTAAGATCAACAAACTACAAGTACAAACATACATGTCTTGAACAAGAGCTTTAAAAAAACACAGAACAAATGATACACATTATATTGCGACACCATTTTAAGCTCAAGAGATAGAAGTCAACAATAATATATAAACAAAACTAATGACCTTATTATGTCATAATGAAAGGCCTCGATTTAATATACCATAATCTTTAGAAAAGACATGTCAATCTACAAAAGCAAATTCAAAACAGAATTGTTAAATCAACGAACCTAATGCCGGCACCAATAACTGTGAACACGGTAGGACTCAATGTCGACTTCTAAAGCCTCAACGACGACCTCGAACCCGAAAATACGATGCGACTTTGCACTGAAAATCTCGCCGGAACTCAACGGACTTCTAAGTCGGCGACAGATAGACTGAAAACGAGCAATTTGTGGCTACTTTTTACTGGTTATCAGGGTTGATTTCGGGCAGATTTCATGGTTGTTGCTGTGTGTCGATTTTGCTTGGTTAAAGAAGAAAGAGCTGCTGTTTTTTCAGGAAGAAAGGGTTGTTGATTCTTAGAGGAAGAAGATCAGATCCGAATGGTCCTCGAGTCGCTGTTTTGAGTTGAGTTTGGAGCTGAAGTTTAGGTGATGTCCATGGCTGGTTTTAAAGGTGTTTCAATGGAGGATGGTGGCCATGGTGACTGATCGTTTTGGGGTTGTAAGGGTGTAGGGAAGATGAAGAAGAAATGGTCTATGGGTAGGTGTCATTTCTAATGGGGGGATTTTTGATATTTTTTAGGTCTCTATTGTATCTAATTTGGTCTAGGTCTAGATTTTAGGAAAGTGGGGTTTTTAAAGAGGGGGTATTTGGTTTAGCCTGAGATTTTGGGGCCTAAAATTAGGTTAATTTGAAATAAAAGGTCAAATTGTTCTTTCAAAAACGCCACCTTACTACTAATTGAATTTATTTTGCAAAAAGACAAATTAATATTTTAACTAATTAATTAGACTAATTGATTAATGCTAATGAATATTTTTGTGACTTTTTATATATTAATTTATCAATTAAAGAGTGATTAATTCCTAAAGATGCAAATTAAACTTAAGATGGCATGAAATGAAAATGTGAAAAATTTTATGATTTTTTTCTATAATTTTAAAGTATTAAACATGCATGAAATGCAACTAAATAAAGAAAAACTCCTAAAATTCATACAAAATTATTTTTGGTCTATTTTTAGGAGTCATTTCCATGCGGGGCAAAAATTGGGTGCTCACAACAATTTTCTTCAAAAAATGTTTTTTAAGGCTAGGGACCTCGGAATTCAATTCCGGGCATACGTCCAAGTCCCATATTTTACTGCGGACCTCCCGAGATCGGTAAAAAACAGATCCTGGTCCGTTTACCAAAAATGTTGATCAAAGTCAACGAAAACCAAAATTTAACTCTAGAAATTACTATTTTCATATTTTCACATAAAAGCTTTCCGGTTTCACGCCCGGACTGCGCACACAAATCGAGGTAATTAAAATTAGTCTTTTTTATGGCTAATAAGCCTAGAATTTGGTCTAATTTCATAAAATGACCCATTGGGTCATCACAATCCCCACTTCTAAAACACACGTTCATCCTCGAACGGACATAGGAAATTACCTGAATTGGCAAACAAGTGTGGATATTTGCTCTGCATGTCCGATTCGGACTCCCAATTAGCTGCCTCAATAGGGTGACCTTTCCACTGCACTCGAACCAAAGGATAACTCTTTGACCTCAATTGACGAACTTGCCGGTCTAAAATGGCTACCGGCTCCTCCTCATAAGTCAAATCTTTGTCCAATTGGACATAACTGAAGTCTAACACGTGGGATGGGTCACCATGATATTTTCGAAGCATGGACACGTGGAATACTGGATGAACTGAGGATAACCCTGGAGGCAACGCAAGTCTATAAGCTACCTCCCCCACTATATCAAGAATCTCAAAAGGCCCGATATACCTGGAGCTCAACTTACCCTTCTTCCCAAATCTCATAACACCCTTCATGGGTGATACCCGAAGCAATACTCTCTCTCCAACCATGAATGGCACATCTCTAACCTTAGGATCGGCATAACTCTTTTGCCTAGACTGGGCTGCACGAAGTCGCTCCTGAATAATCTTGACCTTATCTGAGGCCTCCTGCACTAAGTCCGTACCCAATAACCGAGCTTCTCTAGGCTCAAACCATCCCACTGGCGATCTACAACGTCTACCATATAATGCTTCATAGGGAGCCATGTGAATGCTCGACTGGTAACTATTATTATATGCAAACTCTGCTAACGGCAAGAACTGATCCCAAGAACCTCCAAAGTCAATCACACAAGTGCAGAGCATATCCTCTAAAATCTGAATAGTACGCTCGCACTGCCCATCCGTCTGAGGATGAAATATTGTGCTCATCTCAACTCGGGTACCCAACTCACGCTGAACTGCCCTCCAAAGTGTGAGGTAAACTGCGTACCCTAATCAGAAATGATAGACACGGGCACACCATGAAGGCGAACAATCTCCTGAATATATAATTCAGCCAACCGCTCTGAAGTATAAGTACTTGCCACTGGAATGAAATGTGCTGATTTAGTCAGCCAATCCACAATAACCCAAACTGCGTCAAATTTCCTCTAAGTCTGTGGGAGTCCAACAACGACGTCTATAGTGATACGCTCCCACTTCCACTCAGGAATCACTATCTGTTGAAGCAAACCACCGGGCCGCTGATGCTCGTATTTCACCTGTTGGAAATTTAAACAACGAGCCCCATAAGCCACAATGTCCTTTTTCATCCTTCTCCACCAATAATGCTGCTTCAAGTCCTGATACATTTTGGCTGCACCTGGGTGAATAAAATACTTAGAATTGTGAGCTTCCTCAAGAATCAACTCACGACGGCCATCAACATTAGGCACACATATACGTCCCTGCATCCTCAAGACACCGTCATCTCCAACTGTAACCTTCTTAGCACCGTCGTGCCAAACTGTGTCCCTAAGAACCATCAAGTGTGGGTCATCATCCTGTCGCTCTCTGATACGCTCAATTAAAGAAGATCGAGCGACTGTACAAGCTAAAACACTGCAGGGTGTAATATCCAACCTCACAAACTAATTAGCCAAGGTCTGAACATATGAAGCTAACAGTATCTCCCCAACTGGAATAAATGCAAGGCTGCCCATACTTACCGACTTCCTACTCAAAGCATCGGCCACCACATTGGCCTTCCCCGGATGATATAATATGATGACATCATAATCCTTCAGTAACTCCAACCATCTCCGCTATCTCAAATTTAGATCCTTTTGCTTGAACATGTACTGGAGATTACGATGGTCAGTAAAAAATCTCACACGTCACGCCATAGAGATAGTGCCTCCAAATCTTTAATGCATGAACAATGGCTGCCAACTCTAAGTCATGAACATGATAATTCTTCTCATGGACTTTCAACTAACGAGACGCATATGCAATCACCCTGCCATCCTACATCAATACTGCTCCAAGTCTAACTCGGGAAGCATCACAATAAACCATGAAAGAACCAGAACCTGATGATAACACCAACACCGGTGCTGAAGTCAGGGATGTCTTGAGCTTATGAAAGCTCGCCTCGCACTCGTCCGACCATTTGAATGGAGCGCCTTTATGAGTCAATTTGGTCATTGGGGCTGCTATAGATGAGAACCCCTCCACACAGCGACGGTAATAGTCTGCCAAACCCAAGAAACTTTTGATTTATGTGGTTGTGGTGGGTCTAGGCCAAATCTTGACTGCCTCTACCTTCTTAAGATCTACCTGGATACCCTCTGCTGATACAATATGACCCAAGAAAGCCACCGAATCTGACCAGAACTCACATTTTGAAAACTTAGCATATAACTGATTATCCCTCAAAGTCTGGAGTGCTATGCAGAGGTGTTGTTCATGCTCCTCACGGCTACGCGAATATATCAGAATATCATCAATGAATACAATTGCAAATGAGTCCAGATGGGGCTTGAAAACCCGATTCATCAAGTCCATGAAGGCTGCTGGAGCATTGGTCAACCCAAAGGACATCACCAAGAATTCATAGTGCACATACCTCGTCCAAAAGGTTGTCTTAGGAACATCAGACGCCCTAATATTCAGCTGATGGTAACTATATCTCAGATCAATTTTTGAAAACACACTGGCACCCTGAAGCTAATCAAATTAGTCATCAATCCTGGGCAATGGATATTTATTTTTGATAGTAACTTTGTTCAACTGTCGGTAGTCTATACACATCCTCATCGACCCATCCTTTTTCTTCACAAACAAAACTGGTGCACCCCAAGGCAATACACTAGGTCTAATAAAACCCTTATCAAGCAAGTCTTGCAACTGTTCTTTCAACTCTTTCAATTCTGGTGGGGCCATTATGTATGGAGGAATGAAAATGGGTTGAGTGCCCGGAGCCACATCAATGCAAAAATCAATATCCCTGTCGGGTGGCATCCCCAACAAGTCTGCAGGAAATACCTCGGGAAACTCACGAACAATAGGAACTGAATATATGGAAGGAACCTAAGCCTTAGTCACGAATATGTGCTAAATAGGCCAAACACCCATTTTCAACCATGCGATGAGACTTGGCATAAGAAATCACTTTGCTGGGAGAATGACCAGGAGTCCCTTCCCACTCTAATCGAGGCAACCCTGGCAAGGATAGAGTAACTGTCTTGGCGTGACAGTCCAAAATGGCATAATACGGTGACAACCAATCCATGCCCAATATAACATCAAAGTCAAACATGTCAAGAAGCAAGAGATTTACACTAGTTTCAAGACCCTAAATGACTATTACGCACGAACGATAAACACGATCTACCACAATAGCATCCCCCACCGGTGTAGACACATAAACAGGAACACTCAAGGAATCACGGGGCACAACCGAATACAGGGAAAAATAGGATGAAACATAAGAATAAATAGACCCCGGATCAAAAAAAACTGAAGCAACTCTATTACAAACTGAGATGATGCTTGTAATTACAGCACCGGAGGACTCCGCCTCAGGCCTGGCTAGAAATACATATAATCGGGACTGGGCCCCTCCACCCTAAACCACGTCTCTAGGAGGACCTCTGATAGGTGGACCTCCACCTCTAGGAGGCTGGCCTCTACCTCTAGCAACCCGACCTCCACCTCTAACAACCTGACCCTTACCTCGGGATACCTGACCTCTACCCCTGGCTGGCTGGGCAGGTGGTACTGGAGCTGGTGCCGCAACTACCACGAGAACCCTGATGCTGAAGCTGATTCCCTGCATATTTCGGACAAGTCCTCCGAACATGCCCATATTTACCTCACTCAAAACATCCCTCCTGATACGAAGACTGACCCTGACGAACCGGCTGACCTCGATAATAACTCCTCATAGGAGGTGCTCTAATAGGAGCAGAAGGAGCACTGTAAACTGGCTGAGCAGAAGGAGGCGTATAAGAACCACGACCACCAGAAGTACCATGTGAGACCTGAAGTGCTGAATGGAATGGGCTGGAAGACTGGCCTCTGCTAAATGAAATCTCGCCTCCAGATAAGGCACTACTGGATCCACCAAAATGGCTAGGTCTCTTGTCTGACCCCCTGACCTCCCATCCCAAGAGCCTACTCAACCCTCCTGGCCACATTTGCCGCATCTTGAAAGGAAATCTCGGTCCCTGTCTCCTTAGACAATTTCAACCTGATGGGCTGAGCAAGGCCCTCAATAAACCGTTTGACCCTCTCTCTCTCTCTCTGTGGACAACAAAAGAATCGCATGCCTAGACAAATCCACAAAACGATTCCCATACTGGGTGACAATCATGTTGCCCTGCTGAAGTCGATCAAACTGACGATGTTTCTTCTCTCGAGTAGTAACATGCAAGAACTTATCCAAAATAGATGAGAAAACTGATCCCAAGTCAAAGTAGGTGACCCAACTGGTCTAATTAACAAATAGTCCCTCCACCATTTCTTGGCAGAACCAATCATCTGGAAAGCAGCGAAATCGACCCCATTGGTCTCCAAAGTACCTATATTACGGAAGACCTCATGACAACTATCCAAATATTCCTGAGGATCCTCTGACGTCTCACCACTGAAATGAACATGAAATAACTTGATGAATCTTTCCAACCTCTACAGAGAATCGGTGGACATCGCTGCCCCATCGACAGGCGGCTGATCACGCTCAACTATGTCTTATAAAAAGACTAAGCGGGCGTTGCAAATATAACCTGAGTATTTTTCCCAGAGTCGAATCCCACAGGGAATTAACCTATCAATTATCGTTGTTAGATTCACTCGATTATTCATAATCAACTTCCCAAAGGTTATGAATAACAATTTGTTGGTATTTTTACTAACTAAAACTGAATGAAATTAAATAGACTAAAAGATAACTAATACTGAGTTGTAAACAGATGCGAAGTTATGGTTTCCCCCGTTGATGGAATCCCTTTTTGTATATTTCATATAGTTTAGCCTAATTATATCTATCAATCATGAGCACTCTCGTTACCGTAAATCTTTCTCGAGCAATTACGATAATTTCCTAAACGCACTCTCCCGAGCTATGCTAGCTTGCTTTTATTATAGCTCACTTTAGATTGCAACCAAGGTATCTGTATTGGTAAAAAAGAGTCTCACACGTAAGTTGATTCTAGACAACTCAGCCGGTTACGTGGACCAAGGAAAACGCGAAAGCTGGATATGATTCTATAAATAGGTACGTAATAAAGAGGCACGGATCAATAAACCTTCGAGTTCATCAGCCAAGGGAAATTCAACCTGATTAAGACGGGGAAGAGACACGGTCAGAGTGAATCGGACAGAGCTACGGGCAGATTCAAGGATCCTCAATTAATGATCCATACGTTATGTGACTTTCATGAAACAGTTACGGTTACCCTTTGTAATGCCTCATTAATGTAATAATTAGTCATCAATGGGCGATCATTGCAAGAATCAGACGTTATATTAAGAAACTCCCTATATAAAGGAAGGGAATATAACTTGTAATGAGGATCTAGACTGCGAATACAACACACTTCACTTTTCGGCGTATCATACTATTGTCTTTTACTTATACTTCTTGATTTAATATTATTTCCTTGATTATCAGTAACCCGCGTTCATCCTAAAAACAACTTTGGTCAAAGGATCTAATTCTTTGGTTAAACAGTATCGGTATCCCTAATCCAACCTTTAAACCCTCGGTTATGGATCCCTCATATACTTTGGGAGCGGTACTGTTCAATAACTACCTAAATATGCACTCTCTCCCGAGCAGATACACACTAAATAGGCACAGCTAATTGAGGGCCCTTCAATGAACTACAATAAGAATTTAGTTGAACAAATAGAGATGAAAACCAAAAAAACTATATTAATATAACAAGATGTTCATCCTCAATGGGTTCCACCATCTTATACTAAAGAATTTAGCTACTCATAATTGTACTGAAAATAATAACAAAAGAATTCATCAACAATGGTAAAATCACAAGGAAGAAAGATGAGATTTGAAGCCCAATTGTCCTCCTTGCCTCTTACCTTTGCTTTTCTTGAACAAGACTTTAAACCTTGATATTTTTCTCCTTTGGGCGATTTGAACCTTATATAGGTTAAGTGGACTTGCCCCAAACTTCCAATTTTACCCCTGGAAAATAACGCGTACGATTGGGACTAGCGCGCCCGCACTTGTCAGCGCACTACTGGGCGCGCTAATGGCTTTTCATTCTGCCTGGGGATCACTGAGTAGCGCGATCGCGCTAAGACCGTGCTAATGGGGTTTCGTTCTGTCCCTGGCACCTGGGCTAGCGCGGCTGCGCTAGTGGACTTGTAATCTGTCCCAACAATTTTCTTCCTTATTTTCACACGTCAAATACTCCGAGGGGCCTTTCTCCTTCAATTTGGCCCCAAATAATATCCTAGTTCCTCATAAGCGCATTTTGCTCTGGCGAAACATAAAATCAACAATTAGAGCCACTTTAACCTCATTTCACATTCCTAGGACAGTGAAGCATCATTAAGTTGGAGTGTAAATCTACATCTAAGTACATGAATTTAGCCTATTATCAGTGGCACTGCAGCAACGATTGAATTACCCTAACTGGATTAGCCGCTGGGGTCTGAACCTGAGGAGTGGTCTGAACCTGAGGAGTGATCACGCTCAACTATGTCTTCTAAAAAGACTAAGCGGGCGTTGCAAATATAACCTGAGTATTTTTCCCAGAGTCGAATGCCACAGGGAATTAACCTATCAATTATCGTTGTTAGATTCACTTGATTCTTCGTAATCAACTTCCCAAAGGTTATGAATAACAATTTGTTGGTATTTTTACTAATTAAAACTGAATGAAATTAAATAGACTAAAAGATAATTAATACTGAGTTGTAAACAGATGCAAGAAAGATCTAAGGTTATGGTTTTCCCCGTTGATGGAATCCCTTCTTGTATATTTCATATAGTTTAGCCTAATTATCTCTATCAATCATGAGCATTCTCGTTACTGTAAATCTCTCTCGAGCAATTACGACAATTTCCTAAACGCACTCTCCCGAGCTACGCTAGCTTGCTTTTATTATAGCTCACTTTAGATTGCAACCAAGGTATCGTTATCCCTAATCCAACCTTTAAACCCTCGGTTATGGATCCCTCCTATACTTTGGGAGTGGTGTTGTTCAAAAACTAACTAAATATGCACTCTCTCCCGAGCAGATACACACTAAATAGGCACAGCTAATTGAGGGCCCTTCAATGAACTACAATAAGAACTTAGTTGAACAAATAGAGATGAAAACCAAGCAAAACTATATTAATATAACAAGATGTTCATCCTCAATGGGTTCCACCAAAGCCTTAGACTAAAGAATTTAGCTACTCATAATTGTACTGAAAATAATAACAAAAGAATTCATCAACAATGGTAAAATCACAAGGAAGAAAGATGAGATTTGATGCCCAATTGTCCTCCTTGCCTCTTGCCTTTTCTTTTCTTGAACAAGACTCTAAACCTTGATATTTTTCTCCTTTGGGAGAGTTGAACCTTATATAGGATAAGTGGACTTGCCCCAAACTTCCAATTTCACCCCTGGGAAATAACGTGTACGACTGGGACTAGCGCGCCCGCGCGCTACTAGGTGTGCTAATGTCTTTTCATTCTACCTAGGGATCGCTGGGTAGCGCGGTCGCGTTAAGACCACGCTAATAGGGTTTCGTTCTGTCCCTGGCACCTGGGCTAGCGCGGCCGCGCTAGTGGAACATTCCCAGGTCGTTCACCTATAAGTCAACTCCCAGTTGACTTTTCCAACTATTAGGCTCATTTGAGAGACTAAGTGTCTCAATTCTCACCACGACCGCTCCGAACTCGAACCAACCGACCCCACACATCATGAATAAGCAAAATAACACATGACAAAGCTGAAACAGAGGAAACTGGGCTAATCTCATGAAACGACCGACCGGGTCGTTACATTCTCCCCCTTTTAAACAAACGTTCGTCCTCGAACAGGTCTAGAAACATACCTGGAGTCTCAAATAAGTGAGGATATCTGCTCCGCATCTCCCGCTCGGTCTCCCAGGTGGCCTCCTCCATCGGTTTCCCTCTCCACTGCACCTTTACTGAAGTTATATCTAACCTTCTGACCTGACGACCCAAAATAGTCATTGGCTCTACCTCATATGACATATCACCCTCAAGTTGAACCGTGTTGAAGTCCAAAACATGAGATGGGTCACCAACATACTTCCGGAGCATCGAAACATGGAATACCGAATGAACACTCGATAAGGTGGGTGGCAAAGCAAGTATATAGGCCACCTCCCCAACCTTCTGAAGCACCTCAAAAGGCCCAATGAACCGGGGACTCAACTTGACCCTCTTCCCGAACCGCATAACACCCTTCATGGGTGACAGCTTCAGCATTACCTTCTCCCCCTCCATGAAAGACACATCCCGGACCTTCTGATCCGCATAGCTCTTCTGCATAGACTGCACCGTGCAAAGTCGCTCCTGAATCAACTTAACCTTATCCACTGCATCTTGTACCAAATCTGTGCCCAAAAGCCTGGCCTCAACCGGCTCAAACCAACCAACCGGATATCTACACCTCCTACCATATATATCCTCATACGAAGGCATCTGGATACTCGTCTGATAGCTATTATTATAAGCAAACTCCGCGAGTGACAGAAACTGGTCCCATGAACCCCCAAAATCAATGATACAAGCGCGCAACATGTCCTCCAGAATCTGAATAGTACGCTCTGACTGCCTGTCATTTTGAGGATGAAACGTTGTGCTCAACTCAACCTGAGTACCCAACTCTCTTTGCACGGCCCTCCAGAACTCAGATGTGAACTGAGTACCTCTGTCGGAAATTATAGAAACTAGAACACCATGCAATCAGACAATCTCCTGGATGTAAATCTCAGTTAACCGCTCTGAAGAATATGTAGTACTAACAGGAATGAAGAGCGCAGACTTGGTCAACAGATCTACAATAACCCATGTAGCATTGAACCTCCTCGAAGTCTGTGGGAGTCCAACTACAAAGTCCATGGTGATCCGCTCCCACTTCCACTCCGGAATATCCAACCTCTTATGCAACCCACCTGGTCTCTGGTGCTCATACTTGACCTGCTGATAGTTGAGACACCAATCTACAAAATCCACAATATCCTTCTTCATCCGCCTCCACCAATAATGTTGTCTCAGATCCTGATACATCTTCGCGGCACCCGGATGGATGGAATACCGCGAGTTGTGGGCCTCTCTAGAATCAACTCTCGAAGCCCATCCACATTGGGCACACAAATCCGACCCTGCATCCTCATAACCCCATCATCACCGATCACTATATTCCTGGCATCACCTCGCCGGACCCTGTCCTGGAGAACGAGCAAGTGTGGGTCATCATACTGGCGCTCTCTGATCCGGTCATAAAGAGAAGACCTAGAAGCTACACTAGCCAACACTCGGTGAGGCTCTGATAAGTCCAATCTCACAAACTGACCTGCTAAGGCCTGAATATCCAGTGCTAATGGTCTCTTTGCTGCTGGGAGATATGCGAGACTCCCCAAACTCTCTGCTCTGCGACTCAAGGCATCTGCCACTACATTGGACTTTCCCGGATGGTATAGAATAGTGATGTCATAGTCCTTGAGAAGCTCCAACCATATCCTCTGGCGCAAATTCAAATCCTTCTTCTTAAACAGATGCTGCAGAATACGGTGATCAGTAAAAACCTCACAATGCACACCGTACAAATAATGACGCCATATCTTCAAGGCGTGAACAATGGCTGCTAGCTCGAGATCATGTACGGGATAATTCTTCTCGTGAGTCTTCAACTGGCGCGAGGTGTAGTAACTCACCCTACCCTCCTGCATCAAAACACAACCAATGCCTATCCTTGAGGCATCACTGTTTAACCAAAGAATTAGATTCCTTGACCAAAGCTATTTAGGATGAACGCGGGTTACTGATAATCAAGAAATTAATACGACAAATTAAGTAATGAACAATACTGTAATATGCAAAAAGTAGAATCGATTGTATTCGAGAATTCAGATGATCTTATGGGTTACATTTCTTCCCTTTAAATAGGGGTTTCCTAGAGTAACATTTGGTTCCTGTCATGATTGCTCATTAATGGCTAATTATTACATTAATGAGGCGTTTCAAAGGATAACCGTAACTGTTGTATAGGAATTATGTAACGTATAAGTCATTAACTGTTGATTCTTGAATCTGCCCGTAGCTTCGTCTGGGTTCACTGTGACCGAATCTCTTATTTGTCATTAAGTTTCCCGTGGTTGATGAACTCGTAGGTTTATTGACCGTGCCTTTTTGTCTCGTAACTCTTTATAGAATCAAGTCTATCTGCCAAGTTTTCCTTGGTCCACGTAACTAGCTGAGTTGTCAAGAATTTGCTTACGTGTGAGACTCTTTTTTACTAATACAGATAGTCCCCCCACTTACCATATATTTGTCGATTAATATTTGGTAAGTGGATACATATTTATGGAGGGAATATTTTGCCGCCATTTTTTTATGAAAAAATGTATCTTTCTATGAACACAGGCGTCGTTTGTCACTTCCATTTAATGCTCCTTTTACGTGTCCATTTCTGACTGGCTCTGCAATGACTCGGCACTTTTTAGGGCTTTTTGCGGCTGCGTCAGTCTCGAAGTGACACTTTTAATCATGAATTTCCATCATTGTTTTTCCATGTTTCGACGGTTGTCTTTAGGTATAAATACCATTTTTCCTTTCTTTACTTCCACGAAACATTTTATAACTTGCCTCTTTTCTTGTAAAGCGTTTTCCATAGCTTCTGTAAGTATGTCTTCATCGAATCAACCCAAGAAGGTAATAGATGTGGAAAATCTCGCATCTTCTTCTACTCCAATTAGGAGTCGGAGAGGAGGTAGGCTAAGGAATTTAGGATCTACTCCATCTAGAGGTTCTTCTTCCCCAATAGTTTCTCCTCCTTTCACTAGGTCTTTGCTTTCTCCTAGGGCTAGATCTTCTCATTCTTCGTCCAGAGGTAAAGATGATCATCTTCATGAACCCAAAGTTGATGAGATTATTCCCGCCGAGTTTGTCTTTACTGGGGAAAACCCAGTTCTTATAGACCAGTCTACTTCTTTAGATAGTGTGGAGAGGTATCTAACTATTATAACTGAAGGTCACATTCCTCTTGTTCGTAGAGAGTGTTCTTGGGGGCCTGATTTCCCTATTTATGTCCCGAATAGTAATAAAAGGATAACGTCTTATAAGACTGGTTATTCCTTTGTTTATACATATCCTTTTACCTTAGGGTTTAGACCTCCCATTGATCCAGTTATCATCGAGTTTTGCCGTTTTTTCAATATTTGTTTGGGACAAGTTGGTCCGCTGGTGTGGCGAGTTGTCGCGTGTCTGAGTGTTTTGGCTTCTTTAGCTTCAGTTCCCTTTACTTTCAATCACCTTATTCATTTATATTCTCATGTCTTGTTTCGTCAAGGGGTTTTTACTCTAGGTGCTCAGAGTAAAAGAGTGTTAGTAACCCCTAGTGATGATAAAGACATAGGTTGGTACCTCCGGTATGTTGCTGTCCCCGCTGCTGGTTTAGTGGGTGAAGAGAATCTTCCATTCCCTGAGAAGTGGAACCGTGCACGTGAGTACTTTTTTGGTTCGCATCTATTTTCTTCTTTCATTCGACTTATATTGTGTTATTAACACCGTATCTATTTTTTATTTTCAGCAATCATGAATACTGTTGAGAATGTCTCCGGTATTCATGATTGGGTAGAAAAAATGTTGTCTGCCGCTCCTGTTGAAGAAAGGTCCTGGAATTACTTCGCGGGGAAGTACTGTTGGCTTGTAAAGACCCATGGTGAGTGGAGTTTTTCTTACTTCCTGTCTTACCCGAGCCTACTTTCATTCTCGTTTAACTTTTCCCTTTTTGATAGGGTTTTCCGTATGTGGGGTATCTGCTTCATCTATCCCGAAGATGTCTTTGACTCGGGCTCAAAATATCCTTGCTAGATCGTCTTCCTTAAAGAGAAAAGTTGGTGATCCCCGTTCTGAGGAGGAAGAAGAAGAGAGAGAGGGTGCTTTAGTACACCGGTTACGAAGAAGGCGGGTGGTTTTGGACGACGAGTCTACCCCCATGATTCTTTCTTCCGTGTCTGCAGGTAGACCCTCATCTTCTGAAAATGATTCAAAGTCCCCAGTCCATGATTCTGTCGAGTATTTGTTTCATGAAGGTTTTGATATCGCTCCTGATGATGTTCCCTTAGCTGTTGTTTTCCCCGACTCTTCAAGAGAAGAAGTTTCGTCGGTTCCTTATGTCTCCGTTGTTCCCGCTCCTCTAGACGTTACGGCTTCTGCCATTTCCCTACCCATGGTTTCTTCAATTCCTGATTCTTCCGTGCCTGCTATCATTATTTGTTTAACTGTTTTATCATTATTTTTTATAGATGAACCTTATTGGCTTAGATCTTATGAAAAGAGTTTCAAATTCGGATAACGAGTTGAAAGAGCTGCGAGTTGATTTTGACAATCTGAAAGCACAATATGATGACTTGAGGGTAGATATGGATGCTTTAGAAGAGGAGAGGAATACCTTGAGGAGACAGTTGAGGATTACAGTAACGGAACTGGCGGTGGAGAAGGCTTCTTCTAGCCAAGCTGATAAGGATAAAAGTATTCTTGAATCTTCGTTTGCTGAACAATTGTCCCAAGCCTCAGAGGAGATCAGGAATATGAAGCATCTGCTAGGGCAGAAGGAGGAATATTCTGGTAAGCTTGTACAAACTCTCTCCCAAACCCAAGAGGAACTGCGTGAAGCTTTAGACAAAGTCCGAATTTTGGAAGAGTCGGTTATACCTTTGAGGGCCGCCCATGAAGATGCTGAAGCCGAGAAAGATGGATTAAGGGCTGAGCTTCAAGTGTGGGCAAAAGATTATAATGACCTCGAAGAGGCGGCTGCTGTTGATGTAAGTTGGGCGTACATGAATTCTCACCTTGATACATTGATGGAGATGAGCCAAGAGGGTTTCGACCTCAACACTGAAATTGCTAAAACTAAAGAGGCCATGATGAAGACCCAGCGAGGTCTTGATCTTTCTCCATCCACTGATGAAACCCATGCTGCTCATGCCTCTTTGCCTCAAGTTGCTGTCGTTCCTCCTGAAGAAGTCAACTTTCCTCCTCATGAATACTGAAGATCTGGTTTTTCCCTCTTTTTTTATTTGGATTGGTGTGGTTACCCCCAGCTCCATCGGGGGTAAGTTTGAAACTCTAAAGTCCCCAATTGACAACTTAGGGGCACCAAAAAATGTAATTATTATGCGGCTAAGTACTAGTTAGTACTTAGTTTTAACTTAGCCGCTCTTTTATATTAATGCAATTTGAAGACTTTTGCTTTGAGTTTTGGTTTTACTCTTTAAGTCTATTGCATGTTTTGTTCTTCTGAGGTTTTTGTTTGTACCTCTTAACATTTTGCATAAAAATGCATAAACCACTCGGACCTTTTCATAGTAGGTGCAGTGTTTGTATAAGATTTAAGCCTTTGTTTATGATAGGCTTTAATCATGAGTTAGGGCGCTTTTTGATTGATACTTTAATGAAGAAGTCGTCTTAACTTCATTGTAATGCAATAGAGTGATAGGAATTTATCACATGTTTAAAGATGTTTTTGTGGAAAGTTTTTGTTTGAACTTCCACTACATTTTACATGTGTTATGATTATCATCTAAAACTCATGTTGCAACTGTTTTCTTTTAACAGATTTGATACTCACTTGTATTTCGCAACTGTTTTTCATAGGTAACAGTTTTTTCGAGTTAATACAAGGAAATAACTATTTTTCATTAGTAACAGTTTTTGTAAGTATTGGGGTTTTTACCCGCAATTGTTTTTATTTGCAACAGTTTTGTAATAAATACGAGGGAAATGTTTCGTAATTGGTAACTGTTTTATTTGATAACAGTTTCTGAATAAATACAAGGATTTTGATCTTTCATCCGTAACTGTTTTATTTGATAATAGTTTTTGAATAAGTACAATGATGATGATCTTTTTCCCTTAATTGTTTTCATTACAACAATTTTTGTATAAATGTAAAGATGTACATTTCTTCCTCGTAGCTAATACTTTGCCTTTTAACTTGAACATGGTTCGAAGGTTTTCTTAAAGTTTAGGCTTTGTAAATCTTGTGCTGGAGTCTTCAGTTCTTTTATGCTCGTACCACTTGTCTTGCTGGGTAAATGGTTTTTCAGGCTCGAGCTTTTGACTTTCAGTAGTCTTTTTTGCTTCATCTTTGCCTTCCATATTATATAGTCCCCCAAGTGTTTGATCTTTGAAGAATGAGATCTCGAGCACTTGATTATTCCTTCTCTATGGTCCTTCCCCTGAAAAAGGAAAACGCACGGGACTCAAAGGTATATGCTTTTTTAGATGATGACTGCTTAACCCTTTAAAATGTCCATCAGAAAGTGTAACCCTAGACCGGGAATTGTGTTATTTACTCGCATCTTTGCAGGTCTAATATCATCATTTGGTGATGGGCTAGCTTTTTGCCTATCATCTAAAAAAGTTAGTAAAGTTTAAATATTCAAAAATAAAATCGAACATGGGATACCTTACCGGGGGTACTTCTTTTCCTTAGAAGTAGTATTTCTTCAAGTGGATGGCGTTCTAGCTCGTTGGTAGAATTCTGCCGTCCATGGCTTCCAACTCGTATGCGCCTTTCCCAGCTATGCCTCGAACTTTATAAGGTCCTTCCCAATTTGGATTTAGCTTGCCAGCACCTATTTTTTTTTGTTGATTGGTAAACTTTTTTAAGTACGAAGTCCCCAATCTTAAAATATCTAAGATGAGCTTTGCGATTGTAATATCGCTCTATGATTTGCTTTTGAGTTGCCATCCGTATTAAAGCTGCTTCCCTTCGTGATTCGAGCAAGTCCAGATTGATCTGGAGTTCGGCATCATTTGCTGGTTCCGTAGATATTATAACCCTTAAGCTCGGTTCACTGATTTCCACGGGTATTAATGCCTCCGAGCCGTAAACAAGTGCGAAAGAAGTCTCTCCCGTGGCTGTTTTTGATATAGTCATGTATGCCCATAATATTGCCGGTAATTCGTCGGGCCAATTCCCTTTGGCTTTATCTAACCGCTTCTTTATATTGTTGATGATGATTTTATTCGTATACTCAGCTTGTCCATTAGCTACGGGATGATATGGCGTTGAGGCAATCCGTTTAATTTGCCAACTCTCAAAGAATTCTGTGATTTGAGAGCCTATAAATTGTGGGCCATTATCACACATGATCTCTTTCGAAATCCCAAAACGGCATATCATGTTTCGCCATAAGAAGTTTTTGACCTCCTTTTCCCGCACTTGTTTAAACGCTTCTGCTTCTACCCCTTTTGTGAAGTAATCAGTAAGTACGAGTAGAAATTGTACCTGTCTTTTAGCTGGGGGAAGAGGTCCTACTATATCTATTCCCCATTTCATGAAGGGCCATGGTGATATGACTGAGTGCAATAGTTTCGCTGGTCTACGCATTTTGTTGGCGAACCTCTGACACTTGTCGCATTTAGATATGAAGTTTTCTGCATCTTCTTCCATCTTAGGCCAATAGTACCCGGCTCGGATTAAGGTTTTTACCAAGGATCTTGCTCCTGCATGATTTCCACAGTGTTCTTCATGGACTTCCTTTATCGCGAATTCCGTCTGATTAGGTCCGAGGCATTTTGCTAGGGGTACACCAAACATTTTGCGATACAATGAGTTGCGGACTAGACAATATCGTGCTGCTTTGCGGCGAAGTGCTTGAGATGCTTTCTTATCTTCAGGTATGGTACCGTTCTGCAAAAAATTGAGAATTTCGTTTCTCCAATCCCAAGTTAAATTATTGAAAGATACCTCGTTCCTGTCTTGGTCAATTGCTGAATGGAAGAGGTGGACAACAATGGCGTTGTCTTTATTTGTTACTTCTGTAACTGCCGCGAGGTTTGCTAATGCTTCTGCTTCTGCATTTTCTTCTCTAGGTATTTGTATTATCTTCCACGTTTCGAACTGTCTTATAAGTTCCCGTGCCTTTTCTAGATATTATTGCATTCCTGTTTCTCAAGCGATGTAAGTCCCCTGTATCTGATTTACCACCAATTGGGAATCACTGTTGATTATGATTTGCTCGATTGATAGCTCCCGTGCCAGTTCTAAACCTGCAATAACAGCCTCGTACTCTGCTTCATTGTTAGTTATAGGGTAACATTTAATAGCCTGCTGTGTCTTTTCACCTGTGGGTGATATTAAGACGATTTCTAATCCGGCCCCTTTTATGTTAGAAAAGCCATCTGTAAATAGGGTCCACTGACCTGGATTGACTCTGTTAAGGAGTTGTAACTCTTTTTCTACCTCAGGAATAATACTGTTGCTAAAGTCAGCTAAAAACTCACCTAATATTTGTGATTTGATTGATGTTCTAGGCTGATCTGTTATTTCATGTTCACTTAACTATATGGCCCATTTGGCTTATCTCCCTGACAATTCTTGCTTATGCAAAATATTTCTTAAAGGATAAGAAGTCACGACAGTGATTGAATGACATTGAAAATAAGGGCGTAATTTTCTTGATGCCATTATTAAAGCTAAGGCTAATTTTTCTAGATGTGGGTATCTAATTTCAGCATCTAATAAAGTTTTACTCACGTAGTAGATAGGTGATTGCTTACCTTTCTCTTCTCTTACCAGTACTGCACTTACATCAATTTCTGAAACTACCAGGTAGATGTACAATCTTTCCCCCTCTTTTGGCTTTGAGAGCAGTGGTGGCTTTGATAAATAAATCTTCAAATTTTTGAGGGCATGTTGACATTCTTCAGTCCATTCGAACTGATTTTGTTTTTTAAGAATTGAAAAGAATTTAAAGCTTTTTTCGGAAGACCTAGAAATAAATCTTCCTAAGGCGGCTATTCTTCCTGTCAATCTTTGAACCTCTTTTTTATTTGTTAAAATATCAGGTATTTCCTCTATAGCTTTTATTTAGCTGGATTTACTTCTATTCCTCTGTTAAATACAAGGAATCCCAAAAACTTACCTGATTGTACTCCGAAAGCACATTTTTCCGGATTGAGCTTCATATTATACCTACGTAAGATATCAAAAGTAGTAGAGAGATGTTGGAGGTGATCTTCCGCTTGTGTTGACTTTACAAGCATATCATCAATATAAACTTCCATTGTCTTTCCTAAATGTTCTT
Organism: Nicotiana undulata; assembly: GCA_005239495.1. Lineage (NCBI taxonomy): Eukaryota > Viridiplantae > Streptophyta > Magnoliopsida > Solanales > Solanaceae > Nicotiana > Nicotiana undulata. The sequence continues at coordinate 20,503 of ML289600.1, forward strand.
GGAACATTTTAGTCACTAACCTTTGGTAAGTAGCTCCTGCATTCTTTAAGCCAAAAGGCATGACTTTATAACAGTAAGTCCCCATGTTAGTAATGAAGGAGGTTTTTTCCTCATCTGAAGGATCCATTTTAATCTAATTATAACCAGAGTATGCATCTAGAAAACCTAATAATTCGTGATCTGTGGTAGCATCAATCATCTGATCTATATGTGGTAAAGGAAATGAGTCTTTGGGGCATGCTTTATTTAAATCAGTATAATCTACACACACACTCCATTTGCCATTCTTTTTAGGTACCACAACTGTGTTAGCTAGCCAGTTAGGATATTTTACCTCTCGTATGGAACCTATGTTCAAGAGTTTTTGGACTTCATTGTCAATCACTTGATTTTTGAACGTTCCTTGCTTTCTTTTCTTTTGTTTAACAGGTACAAATGATGGATATTCATTCAGTTTATGAGTCATCACTTCTGGTGGAATACCCTTCATATCTGAATGGAACCATGCAAAACAATCTGCGTTAGATTTTAAATAATCGATTAGCATACCTTTTTGCTCGGGGGTTAACCTCTCCAGCAGTCTCGTGCCAACATACAACTTTTTCTCGGACTTTTGTTCAGACAACAGAATAACCTCGAGTTCTTCCGCAGTTGTTTGGATATGTTCGTCTTCTTCTGGTTCACGAATGAAGTCTGGTCTAGAATCTTTGTCTGCGTGATCCAGCATATTTTTTATGATAATAGGACTTGTCTCGCTGGTATCTTCTCCTGTTCCTGTTTGAATATTCATTTCCTTTGTACATAATTGATCAAAGATTTGTTTCATACCTGTTTGGTCATTGGCCTCCGTTTGGAAAACTTCAACATCTCTCGTATCTTTTTTGTTGTGAAGTGCTATTGAGTTTATATTTCTGGAAGTTTGTTGGACACCTCTAATTTGTCTCACTCCCCATTCTGATGGGAATTTTATTACCTGATGTAAGGTGGATGGGACTGCTTTCATATGATGAATCCACGGTCTTCCCAAAATGACATTGTAAGCCATCTCTGTATTAATGACTTGGAATTTCGTGCTTTTGACCACTCCTTCAGCGTAAGTATTAAGTTCAATATATCCTTTGGTTATTACTGTAGAATTATCGAACCCAGATATGGCTCGTGCCTTTGGGATCATTTGATTTTACACTAGCATTTCTTCAACGACTTTTATCAAAATGATATTGACTGATCTGCCTGGATCAATCAATACTTATTTAACGTTGTGTCATGAATAAGTAAAGATATTACCAGTGCATCATTATGAGGAAGCATCAGTCCACCAAAGTCTGCATTATCAAAGGTTATTTTGTCTTTATTTGGGTCTTCTCATCAAATCCGCTTTCCATGGGTATTTGTATCGTTGATGCTAATTGACAAACTATTCCATTTACTTCCTCTCCTCAATGTATCACGTTAACAGTTCGCTTCAGAGAGGGAGGCTTTGGAGGCTTCTGCCTGTTCTTCATGTATGCATGTTTACCTTTATCACTAAACAACTCTGTTAAATAGCCCTGTTTTAACAAATGTTCTATTTCACCTTGTAAAAATCTACAATCTGCGGTTCTGTGTCCATGATCATTATGGAATTCACACCACTGATCTGAACTTCTCCTACTTGGATTCGACCGCATTTCTTTGGGCCATTTAACTTTGTCTCCCATATTTATTAGTATTGAGACAAGTTCAGTAGTGCTTATGTTAAAGGTATGGTCCCCAATTCGGGTATTACCTCTGGACCGTTCATCTTGATATTTCCTATATCTAGACGAGGATGAGCCTATATCTCTTCCTGATGGTCTAGTATGTTCGAACCTGGGACGTGTGTCACATCCCCAGGGTCTCAAGTAAGGATCGTACCTGTTTTTACCTGATCTTTTCTCCGGTTCTGGACGTCTGGGTCTGGAATTCTCCTCGTCTCTTGATCGAGCAATGATATCCTCCTCTATTTTAAGTTTAGTGTTGTACCTGTTGTATACATCGTTCCACGTCGTAGCTGGAAATTCTCTTAGACTTTCCTTAAGCCGCCTCAGGGCTTCTGAGCCTTTATCGTTTAAGTTGCTTGCAAATGCCATGGCTGCCCAATTATCAGGCACTCTGGGTAGTTGCATTCTTTCTCGTCGAAACCTGTCTACAAATTCACGGAGTAATTCCGTGTCTCCTTGTTTTATCTTGAATATGTTTTCCATTCTTTTCTCAACTTTTTGTGCACTAGAGTGTGCTTTTATAAACAAATCTGGAAGCTCAGCAAAAGAATCAATAGAATTTTCAGGGAGAAGGGAATACCAGGTTAAGGCCCCTTTTGTAAGTGTATCCCCAAATTTCTTGACAAGGACTGATTCAATCTCTTGTTTTGTTAAATCATTTCCTCTTACTCCAGTGGTGAAAGCAGTCACATGGTCACGTGGGTCAGTTGTTCCATCATATTTAGGAACATCGGGCATTTTGAATTTCTTGGGTATAGGCAAGGGCGCCGCACTTGGCTTACGGGGATGTAGAGAATATCTATCAACGTCAATGCCTATGATAATCGGCGGTAATCCAAGGATTTTCTCAATGCGATCATTCTGTTCTTTCATTTGTTTCTGCATGGTTAACAACAAATTTCGTAATTCAGAGTTATTAGTCATACATGGTCTTGTTTCAAGAGATTCATTTGGAAGATCACCCCTGGCTGAGTTTATTAACCCAGACTGAGGATTTTCCGCAATGATTGTATTATTTGGAGGTGGTGTTAATAGTGTTGGTGGTGCATGTGGTAACCCTCTTGCAAACTCTTGCAAAGCTTGCCCCACATATTCAGCAATTATTTGCTTTATCCGATCCTGCTCTGTCGTTTGCTCATCATTGTTATGATGGTTATCGGATTTTTCTGGGGATGACTCCCTCGAACTGCGTGGGGTTTCTCGAGGAGTTGGGACTGGGGTTCCATTTTCCTGCTGGTTGTTGTCGTCATTGTTATTGTTGTTGTTATTGGAATTCGACATAGTTTAAAAGGATATCGATTGGAAAATAAACTATGATTATTAGATTCCCAGTAACGGAACCAATTTGTTTAACCAAAGAATTAGATTCCTTGACCAAAGCTATTTAGGATGAACGCGGGTTACTGATAATCAAGAAAGTAATACGACAAATTAAGTAATGAACAATACTGTAATATGAAAAAAGTAAAATCGATTGTATTCGAGAATTCAGATGATCTTATGGGTTACATTTCTTCCCTTTAAATAGGGGTTTCCTAGAGTAACGTTTGGTTCCTGTCATGATTGCTCATTAATGGCTAATTATTACATTAATGAGGCGTTGCAAAGGATAACTGTAACTGTTGTATAGGAATTATGTAACGTATAAGTCATTAACTGTTGATTCTCGAATTTGCCCGCAGCTTCGTCTGGGTTCACTGTGACCGAATCTCTTCTTTGTCATTAAGTTTCCCGTGGTTGATGAACTCGTAGGTTTATTGACCGTGCCTTTTTGTCTCGTACCTCTTTATAGAATCAAGTCTATCTGCTGAGTTTTCCTTGGTCCACGTAACTAGCTGAGTTGTCAAGAATCTGCTTACGTGTGAGACTCTTTTTTACTAATACAATCACAATATACTGTATAAGAACCTGAAACTGATGGCAATACCAACACTGGAGCTGAGGTCAATGCAGTCTGAGCTTCTGAAAGCTCTCATCACACTCATCCGACCACCTGAATGGAGCACCCTTCTGGGTTAATTTGGTCAAGGGCGAAGCAATAGATGAAAACCCCTCCACAAAGCGACGGTAATACCCCGCCAAACCAATGAAGCTCCTAATCTTTGTAGCTGAGGACGGTCTAGGCCAACTCTGTACCGCCTCTATCTTCGTCGGATCAACCTGAATACCCTCACTGGACACCACGTGTCCCAAGAAAGCTACTGAGCCAAGCCAAAACTCACACTTGGAGAACTTTGCATAAAGTTTCTCCTCCCTCAATCTCTGTAAAACAACTCTCAAATGCTGAGCGTGCTCCTCCTGGCTACGAGAATATACCAGGATGTCATCAATGAACACAATAACAAAAGAATCCAGGTACGGCTGAAACACGTTGTTAATCAAATGCATGAATGCTGCTTGGGCTTTGGTCAGCCCAAAAGACATCACCATAAACTCATAATGGCCATAACGAGTCCTGAAAGTTGTCTTGGGAATATCAGAATCCCGAATCTTCAGCTGATGATACCCGGATCTCAAATAAATCTTAGAGAACACCCTAGCTCCCTGAAGCTGGTCAAACAGATCATCAATACGAGGCAGAGGATACTTATTCTTGACTGTAACCTTGTTCAACTGCCTATAGTCAATACACATTCTCATGGAACCATCTTTCTTCTTTACAAACAACACCGGTGCACCCCAAGGTGACACACTAGGCCGAATGAACCCCTTATCTAGGAGTTCCTGAAGCTGCTCTTTCAATTCCTTCAAATCCACTGGTGCCATACGATAAGGAGGAATATAAATAGGCTGAGTGCCCGGCACCAAGTCAATACCAAAATCAATATCCCTGTCAGGTGGCATGCCTGGCAGGTCAGCAGGAAACACGTCCGGAAAATCACGGACCACAGGAACACAATCAATAGTGGGAGTCTCAACACTGACATCCCTCACAACGGCCAAATACGATAAACACCCCTTTTTCTACCATACGCTGGGCTTTCAAGTAAAAAATCACCCTACTAGGCACATACTCAACAACCTCTCCACTCAACCCTCGGAAATCTTGGCATCGCTGAGGTCACGGTTTAGCATTACAATCAAGAATTGCATTACACGGAGATAACCAGTTCATGCCCAATATCACATCAAAGTCAACCATGCTAAGTAGTAACAGATCCACTGGGTCTCTAGGCCCCTAATAGATATCACACAAAATCGGTACACCCGGTCCACAATAATAGTATCGCCCACCAGAGTCGACACATGAACGGATGTAACTAAGGACTCACGGGGCATATCCAGAAAATAGGCAAAGTATGATAAAACATAAGAATACGTGGAACCAGGATCAAATAAGATAGAAGCATCTTGGTGACAGACTGAGACAATACTTGTAATCACTGCATCTAAGGCCATAGCATATGGTCTGGCAGGGAGTGCATAGAAACAAGCCTGACCTCCACCTGATCGACCTCCCCCTCTAGGGCGGCCTATAGTTGTTTGACCCGCACCCCTAGCTTCCTAGGTGGGTGGTGTAGTAAGTGGTGTTGAAGCTGGAGGCTAGCTCCTCTGCTGGAATGAACCACCTGAAAGACGAGGACAATACCTCTTGATATGACTAGGATCACCACACTCAAAGCAACCCCTCTCAGCAAATGACAGTGGGGACTGAAGGGAACCCACGGAACCAGAATAACCACTAGAAGAACCATGTGCTGAGGAACCCTGAATGGACGGTGGCCGAGATGAACTCTGGGCTGGAAGAGCACTGAATGATGAGCGGCCCGGATGAGATCTGCGGGGACCATGTCCCGATAAAGCGCCACTTTAAGCTGGGCGGACTGGCTGAGCAGGCCTAAATGAACGGCCTCTGTTGTGCTGAGACTGACCTCCTGAATAAACACCACCATAACTACCAGATCCTCGAGGCCTCTTGGCCTCCCTCTCTACTCGCTCCTAGCAGCGAACTGACTCAATCTCTCTGGCTATGTCCACTACCTCCTCAAAAAAAGCACCAGATACCCTCTCTCTGGTCAGAAAAATCTGAAGCTGATAAGTGAGGCCATCAATGAACCTCCTGATCCTCTCCCTATCTATGGGAACTAGCCAAATAGCATGACGATATAACTCGGAGAACCTCATCTCATACTGCGTCACGGTCATGTCCGCATGGCGCAACTACTCAAACTCCCTACGCAGCTCCTCCCTGCGGGACTGCAGTATATACTTCTCCAAGAAGAGAATGGAGAACTGATGCCAGGTAAGGGGCGCTGCATCAACGGGTCTACGCCTCTCATAGGCGTCGCACCAAGAAAGTGCCTCTCCTGAGAACTGGAAGGTAGTAAACAGGACCCCACTGGCCTCCAATATCCCCGTTGTGCGAAGAATTCTCTAGCACTTGTTCAAGAATACCTGGGCATCCTCTCCCTCAGTACCGCTGAAAATCGGAGGCTGAAGTCTACTAAACCTCTCCAACATGCGATGCTCGTCATCTGCCAAGGCTGGGACCACATAATCTTGGGATGGGGAAACCGGCTGGGCTGGAGCTGCCCCCGGTGTCTGAAGCCCCTGAGTAACCTGCTCAGGTATCCGGGCAACTGGAGTCTGAGTGCCTCTCCTGGCCTGAGAAGTAGGAGAAGTAGTAGACATAGCGACGGCCTGTGCAAGACTGGTGCCACCATCAAAATCTGAGCAAGGGTCTCTTGAAGACCCGGAATCACAATAGGAACTGCCAGTGCCTGAGCTTGTCCCGCTGGAATCTCAACGGCAGGGACCTTATCCTAATCAGTAGGAGGGTCCACAGGTACATCCCCGGCTGTTGCGCGGGATGCACCCCTCCCTCTTCCACGGCCTCGACCACGGCCTCGATCTCTCGCTAGTCCAGCTGGTGTCGGATCACCTCGATCAGTAGCACGAGTCCTCACTATCTGTGAGAGAATGAAAACAATAGAAGTTTAGTTCCAGGAATCAACAGGTTCGCACGACAGAATTCAAGAATGTGAGATTTTTCTTAAGGGTTCTGTAGCCTCTCGAAGATAAGTACAAACGTCTTCGTACCGATCCACAAGACTCTACTAAACCTGATCATAACTGGTGAGACCTATTTGACCTAGGGCTCTAATACCAACTTGTCACGACCCCAAATACTTAGTCGTGATGGTGCCTGTCGTGGAACCAGGCAATCCACACATTTCGTTGAATCTAACTTTATTTTCCAGAAAATTATAAAATTTAAAAGCAAAACACTGATAATAATCCGTTTGAAAGTTTAAGAGAACATTTAAAGCAAAATTCCAAAACGAACCCCGGATCTAGTGTCACTCAGTCACGAGTTGCTAATACATAAAAGTGATAAAATAGAGAAATAGAAAACATAGTCTGTCAAGATGAAAGTGCAACAAGTAGATAAAGAAAGAGCAATCGAGGTTGCGATTGCCAGCTGCTACCTCAAAGACTCCTGGTAACACTGTCAATCAATCAACCGCAGCTAACAGCCCTCGATGAACCTAGATCTACACACAAGGTGCAGGGGGTAACGTGAGTACACCAACTCAGAAGTAACGAACCCAAACTATGGGCTGAGAGGTAGTGACGGACTAAACCTCAGGATTTACAACATGCAGCTTACAAAAATTAGACATGCTAACAGTTTATCAGAAATGAGAAAAATGCCAAGTATGCCAATATACTCTACATGCCATCATAACAATATATAAAGCCAGTGTGGAAAATGCACATAGTGCTCACAAATCTCACACAACATTCCACTCGGTACCGTATATGGCTCTCAGGTCCCGGGAAGGTCCATCCCAGAATGTACATAAGCATCGGTGACCTTAGTCACTTGGTACTGAGAAAAAAGGCCAATCCAGCCCCACGGAGAAGATCCATCTCCGGAAAATACAACAGTCGGACACGATCCATGTCCAGGGACGATCTATCCCTCGCATATCATCAACTTCGGACAAGATCCATGTCCAGGGAAGATCCATCCCTAAATATCAATGCGCTCATTGGGGGTGTAAAGACTACAGAGGGGCCCTATTGGCCCAAGCGCCATATCAAGCCAACGGAGGCATGATTAAAGTATCGATGCGGTTTGTAATCCGATCTCATAACTGTCTCAACAACAGGCTCTCGGCCTCACTCAGTCATTACTCTCTAGTCTCACTCATATGGCTCAGATATGTATAATTCAGCCCAAAACAATGATAATATGCATATAATAAATAATTACTGAGACTGAGCCATGAAATGATATGCTATAACAGGACTGAATATATGAAATCAAAATAATCATAAGATGAGACAGTAATATATGACCACTCGGGTCTCAGCATTTTCGGCGTGAAGCCTTAGCCTTTATACTTAACATGATTTCTAACATGTTCACATTTTTGCACATAATAGATGTGCAGATATCAATCTGTAATAGCTACTAGGATGAGCCATGGGATGATCCAAGCCACAATTTACTCGGTGCACGCCCGTCCCTTGGCATGTGCGTCACCTCAATTATAGTCAAATATCATATAGTTCGGGTTTTCGAACCCTCAGAACCAAGTTTGGAAACGTTACTTACCTCAAAACCGACTAAAATCCTAGCCCAATATGCTTTTGCCTCTAGACTCGGCCTCCGAGTGCTCCAAATCTATCAAAAATCAGATTCATATCATTATTATATACCAAGGAACGAAGCCCATTCGAAATTTATCAAAATTACCCAAAATCCCGAAATTGGTCAAACCCGACCCCCGGTCCCACGTCTCGAAATTTGATAAAAATCACAAAACTAGAACTCTCATTCCCTCACGAGTCTTTACATACCAAGAACATCAAAATCGGACTTCAAATGACCCCTCAAATCCTAAATTTAAAGTCTCTAATTACAAGCCCTAATTACAAAAAAAATTGTACTAATTTCCTAAAACTTTTACCACTAATCAGTCCATAATTCACATATAAACGAGTTTTAAGTCCAAAAGCCTTACCTCCACGAAGAACTCTATATTTCCCTCTTCAAAAACCCTTCAAAAGCTTCAAACCCGAGCAACAATGGAGGAAAAATGACCAAAATCCGCTAAGGGTTTTATTTATATGTTCTGCCCAGGGATTTCCGCAGCTGCGGCCCTTTTCTCGCACCTGCGGTCCCAGGTGCGCACCTGCGCGTACCACTTAAAATACAATTTTCCGCACCTGCGACTCCGCAAGTGCGGCCAACCATCCGAACCTGCGACCCCTTCACCAGCTGCAAGTTTCCGCACCTGCGCTTGGTCCTCGCACCTGCGATTTCCCTTCCGCGGGTGCGACCACACCAACAGCATTTTCTGCTGCATTTTCCAACTTAAAACATTCCGATGACTATCCGAAAACATCCCGAGCCCCTCGGGGCCCCAACCAAAAATACAAACAAGTCATAAATGGTCACCCGAACTTAGTCGAATTCTTGGAACGCCCAAAATAACGTCGAAACTCCAATTCAACCCATGATTCAAGCCTAAGATTCCTAAAACTTTCGAAAATCACCAACGATGACGAAACCAACTAAAACACATCCGAATGACCTAAAAATTTGCACACACGTCCGTAATGACACTACGATCCTGCTCCAACTCCAGGAATTCCCCTCCGACCCCGATAGCTAATTTTTCACTGCCAACCAGAAATCGCCAAAAACTCACTTTCGCCAATTCAAGCCTAATTCTACTCCGGACCTCAAAATCACATTCCCAACACACTCCTAAGTCCCAAATCACCTAACGAAGCTATCTGAGCTATAAAATCCACATTCCAAGGTCGTTCACCTATAAGTCAACTCCCAATTGAATTTTCCAACTATTAAACTCATTTGAGAGACTGTCTCAATTCTCGCCACGACCGCTCCGAACCCGAACCAACCGACCCCACACATCATGAATAAGCTAAATAACACATGATAAATCTGAAACAGAGGAAACAATGCTAATCTCACGAAACGACCGGCCGGATCGTTACACCCAAAGACAGGAAGTACAAATCATGAGCGTCTAAGAACAGAATTTACAAAACCGAAATAAAATAATACATCGTCTGTGTGAAAGTACATAAACAAAGTTTTAGAATCTAAGGCTACCCCGAACAAAAGAGGCAGCTACCACAGGGGCGCAAGTACCGCTTCAAAATCAGCAACCATCAAACACAGCAACAACAACGACCAACATTTGCATGCAATGTGCAGAAGTGTAGTATCAATACAACTTACCCCATGTACTGAGTAAGTAACAAACCTAACCTTAGGTTGAAAGTAGTGACGAGATGGAACATAGGTCGGGTCCAATACAAATAACCAACAATAGTTTATAACAATGTAAAGCAATTAAATAAAGAAGTAGTTCAGAGATAAAATGCTCAGCTTTTTCATAGTTTCCCAAAATAGTTACACTTTTCAAATATAACAGTGAAAAATCCAAGTCTTTTATCGAAAATTTGCCAAAAATATGAGGAAGTTGAAACAGTAATCTTCCTTGAAAACTGTAATTTTTTCCAAAAGCTTTTCATCCGGTAAATGTTTCATTTTCAGATAGCATGAGGAAAGTACATATTCATGTCTATATACAATATGTATGAGAAGTCATGAATGACGTAATACCGTACAACATGAGAAAAAATGCATCTCAATGCCTGTATGTCAAGTGTGAATATCAAATGCGATGCAACTCAGTGATAAAACCATATGCATGCTCACAGAGTATCAATTCACTCAGTCCTCCCAGTCACTCAGTCGTCACAGTCACTCAGTCCTCACAGTCACTCGGTCTTCCCAATCACTCATTACGATACGGATCTAATGCTTCAATCAAAATAGAAATTGGAGCTCAATTGTTCAATATGATATCATTTATGCTTGAAGAAATGACGTTGAAACATAAGAAAAACGGGTGCAAACCAACCCAAACTTATCCGAAACTCACATGAGCCCCTTGGGACCCCGTACGAACATACCAAAAAGTCTCATAACATAACAAAGATTTACTCGAGGCCTTAAATCACGGATAACAATATCGAAATGATGAATCGCACCCCCAATTAAACTTAATGAACTTTTCCAAACCTTCAAATTCAAATTTTTGCCAATTAGTGCCAAATCTTTCTAGAAATATCCAATTACAAATCCAGGCATACACACGAGTCCAAAATTACCACCGGGACCTAACGGAACCATCAAAACTCCAATCCGAGGTCAAATGCTAAAACGTCCAACTTGGTCAACTCTTCCAACATAAAACTTCCAAATCGATTCCATACAACCTGAAAACTCAAAACCGACGATTCACAAAAGTCATAATACATCATACAAAGCTATTCATGCCCGTAAACTACCGAGCAAAGTGAAAATTCTCAAAACGACCGGTTGGGTCGTTTTATTGGGTTAGGTGCCATCACGACTAGCAGATTTGGGGTCGTGACAGTTTATATTTTTTATGTAAAATTGTGAGTTAATTTTATTATAAGTTATAATTATACAAAAAATATAATCATCTCAAAAAAAATTACCATAATGTAATATGTATTTAATTATCTTGTATCTCAATGATTTCAGTTTTATTTGAATTATCAGTTAATATATATAATCTATAATATTTTCTTTCAAATTATATTATTTTAAAATATATGGTATAAAATAATTTTATATTTAATTATTTCAGGAATTTTAGACCAGGCTTCTGATAAACTTTGATTTTCTGCTAGCCCAGCACTAACTCTTCGATATATTTCTTGCTGGAAGTACCCCTGATCCCATTGGTAACGAGTGGGCCCAAATAATTCAATCGGGGTTGTTGCCGAACCATACCACATAGTTCCGGCAACAACAAAAGCTGCAAAAAAGACAGCAGCGATACTACTGGAAAGGACGGTTNTGAGTGGGCCCAAATAATTCAACTAGGGTTGTTGCCGAACCATACCACATAGTTCCGGCAACAACAAAAGCTGCAAAAAAGACAGCAGCGATACTACTGGAAAGGACGGTTTCAATATTTCCCATACGCAATCCTTTGTATAGACGTTGTGGCGGACGGACGCTAAGATGGAATAGGCCCGCTAATATGCCCAATGTTCCTGCTGCAATATGATGAGAGGCTATTCCTCCTGGAACAAAAGGATCAAAACCTTCCACGCCCCACGCTGGATTTACAGGTTGTACTTTTCCCGTTAGTNGTAGACGTTGTGGCGGCCGGACGCTAAGATAGAATAGGCCCGCTAATATGCCCAATGTTCCTGCTGCAATATGATGAGAGGCTATTCCTCCTGGAACAAAAGGATCAAAACCTTCCACGCCCCACGCTGGATTTACATGTTGTACTTTTTCCGTTAGTCCATAAGGTCCGGACACCCATATTCTGGGACCACACAAGCCTGTTACATGAAATGCACCAAAACCAAAGCAAGCCACCCTTGAGAGAAATAAATGAATTCCAAAGATCTTTGGCAAATCCAAAGAGGGTTTTCCTGTACGTTCATCACAAAATATTTCTAGATCCCAATACACCCAATGCCAGATAGCTGCCAAAAAGCATAAGCCAGAAAACACAATATATGCTCCAGCCACACCTTCGTAACTCCAAATACCCGGATTCATTACAGTCCCCCCTGTGATACTCCAACCGCCCCATGAATTGGTTATTCCTAAACGAGTCATGAAGGATATAACGAACATACCCTGTCTCCACATTGGATCAAGAACAAGATCAGAAGGATCAAAAACCGCTAATTCATACAGAGCCATTGAATCGACCCAGCCAGCAACCAGAGCTGTATGCATTATATGAACAGAAAGCAACCGACCGGATCATTCAATACATCGGTATGAACACGATACCAAGGCAAACCCATGGAAATACCCCTTATATCAAAGATAAATAGACCACTACGTAACTTTATTGCATTGGAAAAGAATATAATATGACTATCCTATGGACCACTCTTGTTCAGTCGATTATTTCCGAACAAGGGTGTTCTATTCTGTTGGTAATAATGGAACAATTCTGTTCGTAGGAACAAAGAGAAGCAGATTTATTCTATACTCGATAAGTACCAATACGCAATGGGGGAGTTGATCCCATTTTCTATGAGCGAATGAGTCCATACTTATTTATCATTAGAAAGACCTATTCGTAATAATTTGAGTTTATTCATTCTGTCTTTCTTTATGAATTTTTATAATCTATGGATAAAATAAATACGATAAAAACTAATAGGAATATTATAAAGACAATAAAAAAAATTNGTGATGAATATGTAAAAAAGAAAAAAGATATATTTTCTTTAATAAAAATAAAAAATAAAATTTAAATAAAAAATAATAATATAATATTGAAAAGAGAGCAGAATATAAAGTGGAATATTCTTTTTTGGAGTAAAAAATAAAGTAATGATTGGAATAATTTTACTCCATTTTAGAATTTACTATATTTTGGAGGAGAAAATGGAGGTAAGGATTGGAGATGGCCTAAGAGTAGCCTCATGTATGACCCAACAACTCCAAAATAATGATTTTCCATGCTATTTCACATTTAATAGCATTACCCAATCATTATTCCATGATTGATTTTATATTTCACATACGTAATATTAATATTAAGGGCAGTTCGGTGCACTAAGCTCCCGCTATGCGCGTGGTTCGGGGAAAGATCAGACCACAAGGGTCTATTGCAGGGTAAGGCTGCGTACAATAGACCCTTGTGATTCGACCCTTTCCCGGATCCCGCGCATAGCAAAAGCTTAGTGAACCGAACTGCCCTTAGTATTAAAACTCCAACACTGTAGCTTCTTAGAAAACTTATTTGCATTCTATTTTACATTCAAAATATATCATAACCCAATATCTAACTAATAAAACTGCACGAGTTTGCTAATTTCTTGTCATATAAAAAATAATACCTAGACTTTAGAAGCTCACGGTGTTATTTTATGTGACTGTCGGTAATTCTCCAATAGAGTACTTCACTTCTTCGTTTCCCAAAAATCGAGAATTACTAATTATGCTAATTTTCTACTAGGTCACTATAACGTGGCAGCCATAAATGAATGGGCTTAGCCTACTTTTATTCATTTAATAAATAACCAAAGTCAACTATATAAGTATAGGTAATAATTTAGCCGCTAACCACTTATTTAGTAAATGTCTTGTATAGTAATAAATTTTCTTCCACAACTTAATATTTGACCAAATAACTATAATAAAAATAAATTCCTAAATATCACATTTAATTAGTATATTACATTCAAACTAAGAGTTTAAAACCAATAAGATAGGGAAGCAGATAAGAAAATTACAGCAATAATATAGATAAGTGAATTTAACTTGTAATAGCAGGTAAGCTAGTTACCATTTTATCAAAATCCTCAATTAATGCTGATTAAGAGATTAACTTATAAAATTTCCCAGCTTTGTTAAAATTTCTAGCAAAAAGACCACATAGCTTACAAATTCCATACTACAAAGTCTTCCTACTTAATTACTTCTGCTCATCATCCTCATTATCGATTTTGATTGTTAAGTGTGTCAAGTGAAATACAGGGATTGAAATCGAAATAAACAATAATTTAAGGACGAAAATTACTGCTTTTCTTTTTACCTCTTTGGCATTTACCAAATCGGTGCCGGCCCAAGGGCCAAGCAAATAAAGCAATGGCTTCAGGTCCCTAAATATTTAGGGCCCCATTATAAAATTAATAATATATTAATTATATGATAATTTCCTCTAAAAAATTAAATATTTATGATTAAAAAAAGGTATAAGATTTTCATAGGAAAAAAATTTGATTGTTTTGCCAATGTAATCTATGGTGACTAATAGTTAACTTACATTTTAATATTAATATTCCTTTTTTTTCTCATAATAATACTTGTATTTTATATTCTCTTTTCTTTGTCTAATTACTAAGACGTCTATTCTCCAAAAAATCCAAGGGAGGATAGATATTGAATAAATTAAAATTATATTTTTTTCATTATTTCTCATGTTCTTAAGTATTACAACAAACAAAGTAAAACAATAAATGTCAAGTTATAAACTTCTAGAATCAAGTTCTATTGTTCTAACTTTCTATATATTTTTCTTTAGATTTGAAATTTCTTATTTTCTTATATTCTTATTTCATAGTAGTGCATTACGAATATTTTTTAGTTATTTATCAGAATACACATATGTCAACTATAAAGCATGAAACAAATTAATATAATTTATTTTTTTTGAAGTTTAAGGCCTCCTAATGAAGTTGAGCCGCCCCTGTACGAAATGTGGGTAGTTGATAAAAGTAGCTCAATCTTTCTAGTGTGTAAATTACTTCTCTGCCCATATGTTAATACTTTGTTAGGGGGATTCATTAATTTCTTTCTAAGTGACAAAAATGTTATTTAGTTTGTTAAATGGTATAAATTGTTTCTTATGGGATCTTTACGCAATAGATGATTGGATTTACTGTATATTTTTAGTGGTTGAGAAACATAAATTATATACTACTTATATATAATTATACATTTATTATATATGGATTATAAGTAAATTATATATTTATCGATTATTTTTAAGTGATTGGGTGAACAACTATTTGAGTTAATTCTTTGTATTTTTTGGCCAAATTCAACTACTTGATGTATTGGCCAAGTTACTTAAATGACAATAATCAGATATAGCCTTTTTACACTAAGCCCCCCCCCCCCCCCCCCCCCCCCCCCCCCCCACACACACACACACAACCTCAGCCCCTCTTTCTTGGACCCTTAAACAAACAATTTTAGCCCAGGCCCAATGATACTAAGTCCTCGTACTATTGGCAAGCAAGTAACCGCAATCTCTTAATTGAATACGCCGCCAGCTTTAAATAATCTACTTATTTTAACAATTATTTTTAATTAGGTACTTTTTTAAAAAGTACTTTAAAATTATAACAATTTGTATTTGACAGACCATTTTAGCAGCGTGCTTTTGTTAGAGTTAGAAAAGGAGTTTGTATTTGAGCCATCCTTCCGAAAAATACTTCTAATTATACGCGTCAAATTACTAAAAAAAATATGTACAAAATTTATTGAGAAATGAAGATTTTTAGTGTTGGAGATATATAATTAAGTCTATAACAAAATATTTTAAGTGTCCAACTATCATATTTAATAAAAATTTAAGTTGTTAGAAAAAATATTTTATTCACCGACTTAATTATATCTTTTTAATAGTCCTTTACATGCAAGCTTGAAACTTTTTATGAAAATAGCACAGTGCCAAAGTTTTTAAGTTTAGCTTCTTTTATATTTACTAGCTTTAGTGTACGTACGTTGCACTCGTGTATCGCGTCAAATATTTTACTTATATTGTATTTTATTATATGGGAGTACGACAAAATAGTATATGGAATAGCTTGACAAAAGGTTGAAGCACAAAGTTTGACGCAATATGTCAAATGTCAAGTTCAACCAAGATTCACAATCAAGAATATCAAAATAAATATGTGTTGGTTAAACATTACTGAAAAAATACAACTACTAAAAACACATATGATAAAATACTTAGTCAATTTGAAAGATGTAAGAAGACTGGTTTATTTGGCCGAATCTGAATCTTAGCCCACCCTTTTGCTAACTTCTTTATTATGCTGGTTCAACTATTGCTTCTAATTGAAATATATAAACACCTGAAGTTCATAACTCAGATAAAGATAGATAGAAGAGAGAATGTCACTTTAGAAAAAAATAACTCATTGATCAATCGGTTGACTCTGGCCTTTTAATATCCTTGATCTTTATATGTTTCCAGGAGCAGAGAAGGAATGAAATAAAAAATCAAATCCGTTTGGACGGAGATTGAGAAAGTCCTATACTCGATGCACTTCCATCTTGAAGTATTGAAAGAAAGGTAGGCAGCTTTGTCGAGTTTCAGAGGTGAGGCCATAAGAAAATTGCAATCGCAGTTTTTCACAAGACCATCGTGATCTTCGACTTAACTCCTAAAGGTAATCCACTTGGATATCCAAGGTTTAGCCAAGTCTTAGCTCCATATCCCACTACTCGTCATATTTGGTTTTATTTTAATTTTGTAGAAAATAATTTTTTTTCTTGTTGCTAATATGTGATACAAAATTAACTACTAATACAAATACGTGAATACAAAATATAACTATTAACACAAATGCGTGAATACAAAATATAACTACTAAGATAAATACGTGAATAAATTTCAGCTACAAAAACTTTTAAAAAAAACATAACCTTAATTTTGTAGTTGTTACAGAACAAAAACATTTTGATGATGACAACTGAAATTGTAACTTCTTTTTTAGAAGTACACCTGTGTAGGAAAAAGAATTATATAAAGTCACATTATGTATAGTTAAAAATCGCAAAAGAATTATTAAGAAATAAAAACACCTAAATTGAGTTCAAAATGCACGTGTTTTACCTAACGTATATTTATAAAGAAATAATTTATCAAAAATTTATTAACAAAATCCTAAAGTTTATTAAATAAAATACTTCCAAAACCTAAAAGGAAAAATCTAAATATAAATGAAATTAGAAAGCAAACGAAACCTAACGTGGATTTCAAGAATTTAACATTGTTACCCTCCTAAACATAAAAGGAGATATTTAGCACTCCAAAATATATGAAATTTCCTATTTCATTTACAAAAAAATAAATAAATAAAGACTAAACCTAAAAGGTAACTACTCCTAAATAGTAAGGAATCAATTAAAATAATTATTGCCAAATATTAAGCAATAACTTAAATTATTATTTTGTCCAATGTAAATTCTATTGTTGAAGGATAAAAAATGCGAACGACATTTCACTAAAAGCGTTATGCTTTTAATATAGTATATAGATTATTGCCGAAGGTTCTATAAATCACAACTATATTTTAAACTTCTAGTGTCGTTACTGTGCATTTGAGAGCAGCAACAAGGAGAAAGATAAGGATTTTTTAATTATTTTTCTTGGATAAAGGAGATTTACCTCGAGGTATCAAGACATGTTTATTTACTTTGTTTATTTCTTACTTTTGTTATAATAATTTATTTGGATTGACTTTTATATGTCACACCACAACTACAAAAAAAGCAAGCCATATCTATTTTTGCACGTTGAGGGGGAAAAAAGAATATAAAACTATCTAAAGTGAACATTCAAAAAGATTATTCTCAATTTTCGTTTAACTTTGATTTAACAAACTAGTTTTAATATGTACACTTGTTAGAAAAATGATTTGAATTTTTTATTCAAATTTGTCAAGTTGCTTAAGTACTTGTTAAAGTCAAACTAGAGAGTATGGATGGATAACTGCTTTATTTTTATTATTTTGTCACCTCTAGTTGAGATTCTCAACTAATGACACAAATATTTTACTACCTCCCACTAGTATCAGTAACTCTATCTATCAAATCTTAGATAGATAAGAAGAAATTACCTAGTATATTTATCTCTGTTGGAATTTTACGCTTAAAATCTTATAATTCCCAACCTACTTTATTGACCACTAAATTACATCATCGAGTGTATTAGCCCAAATTATGTTAGGTCATAAGCTAAAAAATGGCTTAAAGGATGCCAAGTGGTTGCTAAAGCCAAACTAGAAGTGTATATGAACTAAATAGAATAACATAGGATGTCAGCACCACTAAAAGTTGCGAGAAGAAGTGCTAGAGTGATAATTCCCACAACAAAAATGGAAGTCAAATCGAAGAAATATATATATAGTAAGATATATAGATACATCAGACAGGCATGGTAAGAGTCAATTTCAGGTAGTAGCCAGAGGGGCAAGTGCACGGTTAACCATTAACTAGAGATATATTTACTTTTTAGTCACTGTTTAATAAATTATTGTTCGCTAGAACAAAAATATCTTTGTGTTAGACATGAGTGCTATGTAAATATTAAGGATATGTTGTCCTTAACTTCATGAATATTGTGTAAATATCAAGGACAAAGTGTCATGTATTTGCACCATCCGTTGTTAAACTTTAGGACATCATGTCCTTAACTTCATATGTGTAGTGTAAATGTTAAGAACATGTGGCGTCCTTAACTTCATGTGTGCAATGTAAATGTTAAAGACATAATGTCCTTAACTTCATGTGTGCAGTGTAAATGTTAAGGACATAATGTCATTAACTTTATGAGTGTTGTGTAAATATTAAGGACATGATGTCCTTAGCTTCATGAAGATTGTGTTAATATTAAGGACTGTGTCTTGTATTTGCACCTTCCGCTGTTAAACTTTAGGATATCATGTCCTCAACTTCATATGTGCAATGTAAATGTTAAGGACATGTGTCACGACCCAAAATCCTTAGTCGCGATGGCGCTTGTCGTGGAATCAGGCAAGCCACACATTGTAGACATGTAATTTTTGACCCTCCTCGAAATTTTACACATTTTAGTCTAAATATTTTATTTAGGTCTAGTATCTTTATTTTAACTAGTTTTCACACTTTTTACTTTATTTTATTACAAAAAAAACAAAAAATCACTTCGTTTTCAGGAATATTAATATTTTTGGTAGTAATATTATTTGAATTTTTATGATGATTATAATCTAATCCCATTTTTAATTTTTTAGTATGATATTTGAAAAGATACCAAAAATAGTTTTATCTTAACGGTTAGTTTTATTTTAATAGTTATTTCTATCTAATTAGGATTAATTAGTGTGTGTGGGTAATATTTTTATTCTTGTTCAATAAGAAAAAATTAAATTCGGGATAAAAAATAGAAATTTTTACATTCCTATACCATATATGAAACCTTATTACCCTCAATGTTTAAGGTTTGACTTAACTACACTTAGTATATCAAATTACCAATTCTATACAATACTTAATTAAGGGTCTAATTAATTGGACGTTTTTACTCCTTAATTAAAGGTGTCCATATATCCCACGTTTCTCTCTCCCCATAATTCCTAACTAGCGCAGTTTTCCCCTCCCCTTTCTTCCTCTTCTCCATTCCTTCTTCTTCTCATCGTCTCTCTCTTTCTTCAAAAATTTGTTGACTTTTCTTTTGCAGGGAAGATAATGGTTAACTTTTCAAGAGTTTTATGGTAATGATAGCAAGCAACTGCCTGGAAGAAAAGAAAGATAAAGATTGGCGCTAAGGCTTGAAAGATAAAGATTAGCACTAAGATTGGCGCTAAGGCAAGTAACTGCGTGTTTGAAGTTATTCCCAAAGTTGGTATACAATCTATGTATAATGAATACATAGATTGTAGTTTAATTGTAATAGAAACGATACTGAGATCTAACGATTTGAGATCTATTTGACTTTGTAGTTTATTTGTAACTTTTTTGTAGAGTTTTTGTAGATGAAGAGAAAATTTTGTAGTCAACAATGAAGATTGGTCAATCAGTGAAAGCGAGGTTACAGGCAGGCTAGCAAGGAGGAAGGGTGCTCCTGCATTGAATGAGAAAATA
>ML289600.1:41081-51628 GCA_005239495.1 Nicotiana undulata
TTTAATATCCCAATTCTCATTCGATTGTAGTTTAATTGAGATTTTCGACATAATTGCGTTTTTTGCAGAAGATTTGTAGAAGTTTTAGTCGTTTTTTATTTGTGAAAACAAAAAACAAAGCATCTACAATCAGAATACAAATAATCTACAATTTATCTATAAAATATCTACAAACTTGGTACATTGAATAGAAAGGGACGAAAATTAATACAACGTGATTTGCGTTTGAAAATTTCTGAAAGAATCTTTAATTCCCCAATATTAGCGCGCCTAAATAAGAAATTCTAATGCTACAATGATTCCTTATTTAATCAAATATCTGGAAGAATATTTACTTCCCCAATTTTAGCGCCTAAATAGGAAGATTATATCTACTAAGATTCTGTATTTAATACATTATTCTACGAAGATTCTATATTTAATGCATTATTCTACTAAGATTCTGTATTTAATGCATTGTATCTTTTTTTATAAAAAAACTATTAACAGGGCGGGTAATTTTCAAATCATGAACATATTTAGTAATATAGTTTCCTATATGGTATAAGAGCGAAAAAATCCCTAAAAATTATTCATTTTTAGGCCCGTTTTCAAAATTAACCCCAAAAGTCCAATCTCTCTTACCTTAATACCCTCTTCATCTTCTAAGACCCTAATACACACACACAGAGACCGGACACACACAAAAGCCATCCACCCTCTCAAATCTGCCGTCACCAACACCTCTAGCCGCTGTCGCCGCTAACTCCACCTCCCTCCACCCTTCTGCCGCTGTACCTCCCACCAGCAACACACCCTAAGACTTTTGAACAACAAAAAAAAAAACCTAGAACCCTTACCCCCCCTACACAGCCGCCGCCGCACCACCAAGCTCGCCGGAAATCCGGCAGCAATCTTCAACAACTCACTGCCGCCGCCAGTCTACTGTCGGAATCCGGCGATAATTCCACCTCCCCTTCGCCTTAGACATAGCAGCAGCTTCTTCTCCTTCACCCTTCCCTCGTCGCCGTCTCTTCTTCTTCACCTCACCCTCCGCCGCTGCCACATCGCCGGAAACCAGCCTCCCCCTCTTCGTCGTTGTCTCTCATTCAACTCCCTCCCCTATAAGCCAACCACCACAGTCAACAAGACACACGCACACAGGCACAAACGGAGGGGAAGGGAACACGAAAGATAACAGGAAACCAAGAAGAAAAAAAGAAACAAAACAAAAAAAGAAGAGCACGAAATAGAATACATACATATATATATATATATATATATATATATATATATATATATAAGAGCTTCTGTTTCTTCCATTTTTTATTCCTGTTACGGTTTCGAAAATTATGGTATTTGCTTGAGGTTCGGATGTTCATGTTTTTGGTTACCGGTCCAAGGTTCTTCGTGGTCGAGTTTTGTTGAATTTCAGCTCGTTAGTTTTGTTGCCGATTTTCCATCGAGGTCCATTTTTTTAACTTGTTCTTGTTTAATGTAAATTTTGATGTCTCGTGTGTGAATGAATGAAATCCTTCTTCTATGATCGTGCTGTTGTTTTCCATTTAATTTTCATGCCTAGTTGATGCTTATATCACAATTAACTCGAATTTGCATGCTAAAATTATTCTTTAACGTAGGCTGTTGCAATGGTTAATTAAGAAAGAATTTGGGTTTAAGTTGATTCTAAACGCAAATGGGTTGCAGTGAGTTGGGGTCGGGTTGATAAAATTGGAAAAGGTTTTGGTTGAGAACATTTTCTATTATTTTACTTATGTTTTTGTTTAATCTAACTGTTAGGAGCATATTTAGGCCGACCAATAGGCAAGTTTTAGGTTTTCTTCCTTTTATTTAAGGTAAGAGGTTGCCCCTTAGTTTATTTATTCGGAGAATGCCCCGAAGGATTTGTATATATTTTATTCCGGGGAATGCCCCGAAGAACTTAATAAATATTATGAAGGCTTGAGACCGGATGATGCGAGGAAGCATAAAGTAGAGTAGTATTTTTATTTTTACTTTTATTTTTGTTTTATTAGGTGGGGACGACCTCGAGCCTCTTTTGGTTGTTTTTTTTTTTTTTTGTGTTTTTACCTCAATCTTAGTATTCTTTAAAGCCAACTTGATCGAGTACGCAACCGTGACTTTCACGGGACTCGGGGAATGCCTAACACCTTCTCCCCGAGTCAAATGAATCTCATTACCCTGAATCTCTAGTGCGGACTTAGTTTGGAGTCTTAAGTGTTTAAAAGAAAAAATTATTTCTAAAAAACGGTATGACACAGCGAGATCAAATGTCAGGTGGTGACTCTGAGTTAATCCTTTTGAACACAAATTCTTTGTCACTTTCTAAATGAAAACCCTTTTGAGCTTCACAAAATCTTTTTATATATTTTTAAGAGGGTTTAGTGGAGTTGTTGTAGAGAAAAAAAAGGGTGTGACATCTCTGGCGACTCCGTTGGAGACTTGCAAGTTCGAGCTAGTACTTGATCTTGTTGGTTTTTAGGATATTCAGTTGAGGTTTTTATGTGTTTTGTTTGCTTTGTTTGATTTTTATTTTTGTTTCGTTTTATTATTTGCTAGTTGCCTATTTTTTTTTACAGTTTTTCCTTTATGTGTTACTGCTTTATAAATTGTCATCATTTGCATAGCCCTGTGTCTTCTTTCTGCAACAAGTCTTCCAGAGTACGTTTGAACATACACGGTCTTTTTGTGAGTCACCCGTGTCTTTAGGGGGTGGCGTGGGAGCGTGGAGTGGACGGACAGCTACAGCAGCCGCCATCGACCACGTGTCGCCCCGAATTGCCTTGTCTAGTGAACCTTAACCTTAGGTCAACCTTTAGGTCATGCTTATTTGCATCATATCATTTATACTTAGTAGGACTCGGTCCCAGGCACTGTGTCCCTTTGTAGGAGGCCTGTCCAAATTATGTCAAAGTGGGCTCGTGGCCCAAAAGACATTTAATCATCCCTATGTGCTACATGCTACATCTTTAAGGGTAACTAGGTCATTTGGCGGACCAATGATGGTTCGAGGGTAAAATGAGAAAGAAAAGAGGGTGAAGTATAAAGATGAACCAAGTAGGGCCTAGTTATATCTTCTTTCATAATTTTTTTTCCAAGAAAAGACAAAAAAAAATTAAAAGGAAAAATTCAAAAAGATTTTATACTTTCCCATCATTTTCCAAAAAATCCAAAAAGAGAGAAAAAGAAAATCCAAAAAGATTTTACATGTTTCTTCATTTTTCAAAACAAAAAAAAAGACAAAAATATAGTTTTTCCAAATTAGTTGCATTTTCTAAAGTTTTCTCCCATGTCCAATCCTCCCAAACTACGCAAACCTGATTCTCATCTTTCGGGGTGGGATACGTAGGCATCCCACATAAGGTCCAATCTTCCTAACGTGTCTTAGGTTCTTGGCTTTGCGGGGTCTTAGCCAAATTTTGCATATATAGCCACTTTTTTCCACATCGGTCATTTGTGCAAAATAAGGCTATTTTCTCAAAGTGTTTTATGAACGTATGTCCTAGAGCCCTAAGTCCACAACAGGGTGTCCTCTCAGCTTTAAGGTCCATTCTTGTTGAATTTGCATCTCTAGCCACTTTTGGCCACATCAGCCATTTTTGCAAAATGGGTCACTTTTGCAAAGTATTTTCTATGGGCATAATTGTTGGGAGTTTGAAATCATATAAGCCTTAGTGAGGTATTTTTATGCCTTTGAAGTCACCTTTTGTTGGGTTTGCACTTTTAGCCACCCTTGACCATATAGGTTCTTTTGCAAAAAACATAGCCCAATCACGTCTTGCATGTATCCAATAGGGGGTGCCATAGTGTATTGAGTCAATAACTCTATTTGGTCTAATTTTTCTCATTCAGGTATAGATTATTTTACTAGAGCTTGAGCGTGATAGACGCCCCAAGACCTTCCTAGCCAGGACCGTTGCCTTCCAGAGTTGCTTGAGGATATTTATGCTTTGAGTTTGTCATTCATGTTGTCTTTCATTTTCTAGTCTTGTACAGTAGTATCGAGTGTCTTAGGTGGTGTCGAAGTCTGTCATAGTCTGGTTGAGTTCGTCGAGTCTTTTGTTATGATATTTCCTATTTTGTTGAAAAACCAAAAAAAAATATTAAAATGAAAAATTCAAAAGATTTTGTTTTTAGTTTATTTTATCCGTCATTTTTTCAGAACTACGCTTGGTCTGATTCATGTGGAACATGATACGTAGACAACCTACATAGGGTTCGATCAAATCATTTTTAATTTTTTTTTTTAAAAAAAAAGAGAGAAGAAAAAGAAGAGATGAAGCTGTGGAGTGTGAAAAATGAGAAGAAATTGCGGGATGCAAGAAAAGAGTGATAATTGAAATGAAAAGAGAGTAAATGAAGAAGGAAAGGGCAAGGAGAGTAAAATTGGGATGATGTCAAATGACCTTGTGACCCTCGAAGTCATTCTAAAATCGTTAACTGTTGCTAGGAGCATTGCACGCAATGTGATATTTTTATATGATAAATGCTCTAACGCTAACATGTTGGCTTTGTTGTTCTCCTCTTTTGTAATTTTATTGTTATCATAACAGGAGGTGGTTAGTTTGTGGTGTTCTAGGGAGCCATCCATACAACACAAGGTCAAAGATCAAGGCAGTCATAACTACCAAAGAAACAGACATAGGAGTTGTGGACCCGCCGAGGGAAATTGTTGAATCAGAATCGGAACTGAAAGAGGTCCTAAGGTTGAAAGGACATATGGACAAAATATACCAAGCCTGGATTAGTGGGCGTCCCCCACCATTATTTTCCACTAACTGCTCTGAAAGCCTTGTCACCATTCTGCCACTGTCACAAATCCAGATTCCCACTGCTGCTGATATCTCCCAATAATCTTTTCACACTCCACCCCCCAAAACCACCTCAAAGGAATCAATGAGCCGCCTGGTGAAAATAATATGATTGAAATTGGTGAAGGTCCCAGTAATTTTGATGTGCAACTCAGTGGCTAAGATGTCGAGCTTGGTGATGGGAAAGACACTCCTTTCTTGGTTAGCCAACAAGGAGTTTTGGTGGTTCATTTTGTTGTCATTCCTGTCGTCCGGATTATTTCAGGGTTGTAATCTGGATATGGTCTTGTGGCTCAAACCTTTCTTCTTCTTATTTTGCCTAGTTTGTTGTATTGTAGTAACTCGTCTAGTGTTATCTAGGATTGTTCCAGGGTTGTAACCCACATCTATTTTGCTTGTTTTGTTCAAACCCTTTTCACCGTCTGTCTAATGCAATCTCTTGGTTTCTGTTAGTTCTAGTCAGTTTTTGTTTAGGTGACTTTTCCTTTTAGTTATTTTCATGTTGGCTCTAGTGACATGACATGCACACATAATTCTCAGACTGGTCTTGAAAGTTAGTTTAACCATGAAGCAATGAAACACAGTTTTGAGTATGATAAAAAGATGTATTTGAGGAAACAAGTAAAGATTCACACATTCTGAGATAACCTGAAGCTTAAATTGAGTGAAACTGAGGCAGTTAGTCTGGGAAATCAAGAGGTTGATGAGAGCATACAACAAGGGAATGTCTCTCAAGCAGTTTGAGGTAAATCAGTCAATGCTGAAATGCATTCTTCCACATCCAGATGAGGTTGAGTCAAGTCTGCTTCGAACTAGAAAGGGTTATTCATTAGAATAAAGGTATTGCCCACTGGCACTTTCTGTTTGTGTTGATGCCATCAATAGATACAATGTAAGATTTCATTGCTTATCTTCAATTGCATGTTTGTACTTGGCATTTCTAAAGTCTGGCATGACGAAGGCATTTTATTCTGCTACCCAAAATACTTTTATCTTTTGCTACCCCTTTTGAGCCTTAATTTATTTTGTTTCATACCCCTCTTTTGGAATCAGAAGTAGATTTATGAACTAGAAAAGAAAAAGGAAAAGGAAAAAAAGGAAAAGGAAGAAGAAAAAAAAAAGAGAAAAAGAAAAAAAAAGATGAAAAAGTCAGGTCAGGTTGGAACTACGTTCGACATGATTCTTGTCACCACAAGATATGTAGGCAGCCTTATGGTTCGGTCCCATCAAAACAAAATCCAAAAAAAAAATCAAAAAATAAATAAAATCCCCAGACTCCAAAAACTGGGGCAGAAGTTTTAATTTTGGCCAAAAGATCTGATTCCAAAAGTTGAAAATTTTAACCCTTTAATCTTAAATTATTTTGAGCCCTTCATACTACCATTTCTTTCCAACCCTGTCCAAAAGCCTACATTACAGTCCAAAGAAAGACCTTCCGACCAATCTTTGAGGATGCCAAAACAAGTGTGTGGTGAAAGTATGATTTTCTTGAATAATGGGTAATACCTTGATCTCAGCACAAAGAGAGAAAATGATAAAATGAGATAGTCTTATTGGTGAAAACCCTTAGGAGCATCATAATGCGATGGTGAGTTGAGAGATGAACAAATGAGAGAGACTTGATGGTGAAAACCCTTCGGGCACTACAAGTCGAATAAGGATCGTGAATCGGATAGGATGATCGGAGCATTGAATCCAAGTTTCACGGCATAGAGGTATAACAAGAGTGGAACATTAGATTTTCTTGACAGATTAGGCTGCTCAATCCAAAAATGCATGTCATAGTCATTAGAGCTGGTATCCACATGTGACAAGTTTCTACTTTGTAATTTTCTTGTTTGATATCATCTCTTTACTTTGTCCCTTACTCTGTTCCTCTTGCTTTGTTCAACTCCTCTTTTTGAGTCCCTTTGGTCAGAACAAGTGATAAATAACTTCAAAATTTGCTACCATCTTTCCAATTGCATAGAGCGGCATCTGGCTAGCACATCGAAGCAGCATAATTCAGGAAAGAACAATATGCGCATTGATTTGATAATAATCGACGTGCTTTGGGATTCACGTGAAATGCAAAGGTTCGGCAAATGTCAATTCATGAGCAATACATCGGGTATAAGGTATTGGGCTTGAACGGATCAGAGGTGTTTTCACTGGTAAGGGTTGACAGAAAACTGGTTAACCAATAACAAGCAAGGTCTTCCAAGTGGAAATCAAAGATATCATGGCAAGTGAAGGAGCAGTAGCCCTCAAGGTCAAGGCCACAAACTAACCACCATATTTTAAACTCACAAGTTTTTTCTTTGTCTGAAACAGGGATGAAGGCTATGTTCATATCAAAGCTTGAATTTTTCATGTGTAATGCCCCAATTCGGCTAATGCAAAGGTTATTGAGAATATCACACATCACCCCTAGGAGATGCACTTCCTTGTCTGGATCTTTCAAGTTATATGTTGTTTTAGGAGACACACTTCCTAAATTGAGGTTTCATCCTAGGAGACGCACTTCTTAGACTTGGTCTTTCAAGTTATGTTTTGTTTTAGGAGACACACTTCCTAGTTTGAGTCATTGAAGTTTCACCCCTAGGAGACGCATTTCCTAGTCCGGGTCTTTCGGGATATACTTTTAGGAGAAGCACTTCCTAAATTTAAGTTTCACCCCTAGGAGACGCACTTCCTAGTCTGGGTCTTTCAGGTTCTATTTTGTTAGGAGACGCACTTCCTAGTTTGGGTCATTTAAGTTCATTCCTAGGAACGCACTTCCTAGTTTGAGTCATTGAAGTTTCACCCCTAGGAGACGCACTTCCTGGTCTGGGTCTTTCAACTTATACTTTGTTTAGGAGACGCACTTCCTAAATTGAGAATTTATCCCTAGGAGACGCACTTCCTAGTTTGAGTTATTCAAGTTTCACCCCTAGGAGACGCACTTCCTGGTCTGGGTCTTTCAACTTATACTTTGTTTAGGAGACGCACTTCCTAAATTGAGAATTTATCCCTAGGAGACGCACTTCCTAGTTTGAGTTATTCAAGTTTCACCCCTAGGAGACGCACTTCCTAGTATGGGTCTTTCAGGTTATATTTTTGTTTTAGGAGACGCACTTCTTAAATTGAGATTTTACCCCTAGGAGACACACTTCCTAGTTTTGGGTCATTTAAGTTCATTCCTAGGAACGCACTTCCTAGTTTGAGTCATTGAAGTTTCACCCCTAGGAGACGCACTTCCTAGTATGGGTCTTTCAGGTTATATTTTTGTTTTAGGAGACGCACTTCTTAAATTGAGATTTTACCCCTAGGAGACACACTTCCTAGTTTTGGGTCATTTAAGTTCATTCCTAGGAGACACACTTCCTAGTTCGAGCCATTAAAGTTTCACCCCCTAGGAGACGCACTTCCTAGTCTGGGTCTTTCAAGTTATATTTTGTTTAGGAGACGCACTTCCTAAATCGAGATTTTACCCCTAGGAGATGCACTTCCTAGTCTTGGGTCATTTAAGTTCATTCCTAGGAGACGCACTTCCTAGTTTGATACCCGTTAGGAGACGCACTTCCTAAATTGAAATTTCATCCCGAGGAGACGCACTTCTTAGTTTTGGTCATCTAAATTCATCCCTAGGAGACGCACTTCCTAGTTTGGTTAATTTAAGTTCATTCCTAGGAGACGCACTTCCTAGTTTGAGTCGTTGAAGTTTCACCCCTAGGAGACGCACTTCCTAGTCTGGGTCATTCAGGTTTTACTCTTAGCAGACGCACTTGCTAGTGAAATATTCTTGGTTTTACTCACAGGAGTCGCACATTCTAGTCGAGTCTTTAGTTTATTCTCATCAGTGCATCAGTAACATAAGTGGTTTACATTTTTGCTAACAACTCACAAGTCTCCGGAGTGCAAACTGGGGCAGAAAATTTTGTTTGTTTTGTGTTTTGATTGCAGGCACCCACCTGGAGAATGAGGGAATTCATTTCAAAGTTGTTTCAAAGTTCAAGTCAGTAGTAGGCGCCCACTTGATGAACGAGGGAAGTCATTTCAAAATCCAGTTCAGGTTAGAAGTAGCAGAAGCTCGCAGCAAGAATGCGAGTCGACAATACGAGATGACTAACAGAAGTAGTCTCAATCTAGAATAAAGAAGAAAAACAAAAAAGAGATATCCAAGTGCAAAAGCTGAGACAAGATATGGATTGCTCAAGACATGACTGAGTCACGAGCTTTGCATGTCCCGTCGTAACCCGAGAAGTCGTGGAAGAATAAATCATCACCTGCAGCTAGCAAGTATCAATGTTCAAATCTAAAGTCTGCATGAAGAACCACTCAACACTTAAGATCAAGCTTCAGAAGACTTATAGATAGGAATCTTGTAACTCATAGCTGATAGGCTTAGCTAGTCTTTTTTATTTTGATTTTGATGTAATAACAGGACCGCGGACCGGAACTTCGACGGAACGACACCTCAATCGGCTCCCCACCTCGGTATACTCCTCCACTCTTCTCACTTTTGAACTACACGTGGCCTAATTCCTTTATAGCCGAGGATATGTAGGCAGCTCAGATACCAGGGCTCGGTCACATTCTCTTTTCTTTTAGTTTTTGGTCTCTCTAAATAAGGGTCGGGTCAAAAAACCTGTCTAGTCGTTCTTTGTCTGAAAACTCTCCGTGTTTTCAGTCAAAGAGGGGCAGCTGTAGACATGTAATTTTTGACCCTCCCCGAAATTTTACACATTTTAGTCTGAATATTTAATTCAGGTCTAGTATCTCTATTTTAACTAGTTTTTACACTTTTTACTTTATTTTATTACAAAAAGAATAAAAAAATACAAAAATATTTTCACTTCGTTTTCAGGAATATTAATATTTTTGGTAGTGATATTATTTGAATTTTTGTCATGATTATAATCTAATCCCATTTTTATTTTTTCTAGTATGACATTTGAAAAAATACCAAAAATAGTTTTGTTTTAACGGTTTTATTTTAATATTTATTTCTACTTAATTAGGATTTATTAGTATATTCATTTTTAGCCCCGTTTTCGAAATTAACCCCAAAAGCCCAATCTCCCTTACCCTAATACCCTCTTATTCTAAGACCCTAATACACACACACAGAGACCGGGCGCACACAAAGTCATCCACCCTCTCAAATTTGCCGCCACCAACACCTCCAGCCGCCGCCGCCGCTAACTCCACCTCCCTCCACTCTTCTGTCGACGTACCTCCCACCAGCAACACACCCTAAGACTTTTGAACAACAACAAAAAAACCTAGAACCTTTACCCCCCTACACAGCCGCCACCGCACCACCAAGCTCGCCGGTAATCCGGCAGCAATCTTCAACAACTCACCGCCTCCGCAGTCTACTGCCGGAATCCGGCGAGAATTCCACCTCCCTTTCGCCTGAGACATAGCAACAACTTCTTCTCCTTCACCCTTCCCTCGTCGCCGTCTCTTCTTCTTCACCTCACCCTCCGCCCTGCCACGTCACCGGAAACCAGCCTCCCCCTCTTCGTTACTTTCTCTCATTAAACTCCCTCCCCTATAAGCCAGCCACCACAGTCAACAAAACACACACACACAGGCACAAACGGAGGGTACGGGAACACGAAAGATAATAGGAAACCAAGAAAAAAAAACGAGACAAAAAAATAAGAGCACGAAACATAATACATATATATATATATATATATATATATATATATATATATATATATATATATATATATATATATATATATATATATATATATATATATA
>ML289600.1:51827-77160 GCA_005239495.1 Nicotiana undulata
CTTATATATATATATATATATATATAAGAGCTTCTGTTTCTTCCATTTTTGATTCCTCTTACGATTTCGAAAATTATGGTATTTGCTTGAGGTTCAGATGTTCCTGTTTTTGGTTACCGGTCCGAGGTTCGTCGTGGTCGAGTTTTGTTGAATTTCAGCTCGTTAGTTTTGTTGCTGATTTTCCATCGAGGTCCGTTTCTTAAATTGTTCTTGTTTAATGTAAATTTTGATGTCTCGTGCGTGAATGAATGAAATCCTTCTTCTCTGATCGTGTTGTTGTTTTCCATTTAACTCTCATGCCTAGTTGATGCTTATATCACAATTAACTCGAATTTGCATGCTAGAATTGTTCTTTAACGTAGGCTATTGCAACTGTTAATTAAGAAAGAATTTGGGTTTAGTTGATTCTAAACGCAAATGGGTTGCAGTGAGTTGGGGTCGGGTTGATATAATTGGAAAAGGTTTTGGTTGAGAGCATTTTCTATTATTTTACTTATGTTTTTGTTTAATCTAACCGTTCGGAGCAT
The DNA here is from genome assembly GCA_005239495.1 of Nicotiana undulata. Taxonomy (NCBI): domain Eukaryota; kingdom Viridiplantae; phylum Streptophyta; class Magnoliopsida; order Solanales; family Solanaceae; genus Nicotiana; species Nicotiana undulata. Next base: position 52,355 of record ML289600.1, read on the forward strand.
GTTTAGGCCGACCATACTTGGGTAGGCAAGTTTTAGGTTTTCTTCCTTTTATTTAAGGTAAGAGGTCGTCCCTTAGTTCATTTATCCTGGGAATGCCCCGAAGGATTTGTGTATATACTTTATTCCGGGGAATGCCCCGAAGAACTTTGTAAATATTGTGAAGGCTTGAGACCGGATGATGCGAGGAAGCATAGAGTAGAGTAGTATTTTTATTTTTATTTTTGTTTTATTAGGCGGGGACGACCTCGAGCCTCTTTTGGTTGTTTATTTTCTTTTTTGTGTTTTATACCTCAATCTTAGTATTCTTTAAAGCCAACTTGATCGAGTACACAACCGTGACTTTCACGGGACTCGGGGAATGCCTAACACCTTCTCCCCGAGTCAAATGAACCCCCTTACCCTGAATCTCTGGTGCAGACTTAGTTTGGAGTCTTAAGTGTTTAAAAGGAACAATTATTTCTAAAAAAACGGTGACCTGACACACCGAAACCAAATGTCAGGTGGCGACTCTGAATTCTTTTGAACACAAATTCTTTGTCACTTTCTAAGTGAAAACCCTTTTGAGCTTCACAAAATCTTTTTATATATTTTTAAGAGGGTTTAGTGGAGTTGTTTTAGAAAAAAAAGGGGTGTGACACACATTTCATTGAAACAAAGTTTGTTTTTCAGAAATTTATAATTTCAGAAGCAAAAGTAACGATAATAATCCATTTGAAAGCCTAATATCACTAAAGCACAGTTTAAAAATCAAATCCCAAATCTAGTGTCACCGAGTCATGAGCTACTACAATTAAACTGTGGAAATACAAAATAGACAACATAGTCTGAAATAATAAAAGTGCGACAGGAAGATAGAGAAGGAGAAGATGAGGCTGCGATCGCCAGCTACTACCTCGAAGACTCCAAAATAAACTATGACAGCAAATCAACAACCACTACCGGGTCCCGATGTACCTGTATCTGCACACAAGGTGCATGGGGTAACGTGAGTACACCAACTCAAAAGTAACGAACCCAAACTATGGGCTGAGAGGTAGTGACGAACTAAACCTCAATAACTGTAATCATTAGCGTGCAAAATTTTGACATGTTCACAGTTTATCAGAAAATAACAACAGAAAATGCCACATATATCTCAGTATACTCTACATTCCATCATAACAATGTATGAATCCAGTGTGGAAAATGCACATAGTGCTCACAACTCTCACACAACAGTCCACTCAGTACCGTATATGGCTCTCAGGACCAGGGAAGGTCCATCCCGGAATGTACATAATCATCGGTGACCGTAGTCACTCGGTACTGAGGAAAAGGCCAATCCAGCCCCACGGAGAAGATCCATCTCCGGAATACAACACAGACAAAATCCATGTCCAGGGAAGATCCATCCCTCATTACCATCAACTTCGGACAAGATCCATGCCCAGGGAAGAACCATCCCTCACATAACATCAACTTCGGACAAGATCCATGTCCAGGGAAGATCCATTCCTCAATATCAATGTGCTCACTGGGGGTGTAAAGACTCCGAAGGGGCCCTATTGGCCCATGCGCCATATCAAGCCAACAAATGCATGATTAAAGTATCGCCGCGGTGTGCAGTCCGATCTCATAACTGTCTCAACAACAGGCTCTCGGCCTCACTCATTCATTACTCTCCAGTCTCACTCATATGGCTCACAGATGTATAAATCAGCCCAAAACAATGATAAATATGCATATAATTAACAATTTTGTAGACTGGGGCATGTAATGATATGCTATAACAAGACTGAGTATATGAAATCAAAAAATCACAAAATGAGACAGTAATATACGACCACTCGGGTCTCAGCATTTTTGGCGTGAAGCCTTAGCATTTAACTTAGCATGATTTCCAGCATGTTTGCATGTAAACGACCGCTCGGGTCTCAATAGTATCTGCGTGAAGCCTTAACATACAAAATTTATCATGATTCCTAACATGTTCATATTATTCACATTGATAGAAGCACAGATATCATCAGGGAAAAATCGCTAAACGGTGCCATGGGATGAATCGAGGCACAAGTCTCACGGTGCACGCCCGCACGCCCATCACTTGGCATGTGTGTCACCTCCATTATAGTTATATATCATATAGTTCGGGGTTTCGAACCCTCAGAACCAAGTTTGGAAACGTTACTTACCTCAATTAAGCTGAAACTCCACTACGTCATGCCGTTGCCATTCGACTCGGTCACAAATCGCCTCGGATCTAACCAAAATCAGTATTATATCATTAATATATGCTAAAGGAGCGAAACCCACATCAAAACTATCAATTTACATCACAAATCCCGAAATTGGCCAACCCGACCCCCGGGCCCGCGTCTCGAAATCCGATAAAAATCACATCACAAGGATCCTCATCCTCCCATGAGTCTATACATACCAAGAACATCAAAATCAGACCTCAAATGGCCCCTCAAATCTCCAATTGAAGGTCTCCAATTACAAGCCCTAATTCCCCCATTTTTAACCCTTAATCTCATAGATTTCATGCTTAAACAACTGAAAATCAACATAGAATCGAATATTAGGTTCGGAAACTTTACCTCAATGCGTTTCCCCTTGAACCCCTCTTAAAAATCCCTCAAAAAGTTCCAAACTCGTCTTCAAAAATGGAGGAAATAAGAAAAATTCGCGAAGGGGCCTTTTATACATTCTGCCCAGCACTTCCGCACCTACGGGGCGGCACTTGCGGTCCCCACGTCAGATCTGCGCAATTCACTTGGCTCACCAACTTCCGCATCTGCGCCCCAGGCCTCGCACCTGCGGGCTCGCAGGTGCGGTTCGATCCTCCGCTCCTGCGACAATTTCCGCATCTGCGGTCTCCCCGCATCCGCGATCATCGCACCTACGGTCCCCACTCCGCAGGTGCGGTCACATCTGAAACAGCAGCTTCAGCTGCACCAATCCCACTTCCACTTCTCTGTTAACCATCCGAAATCATCCCGAGGCCCTCGGGACCTCAACCAATGGTACCCACAAGTAATAAATGATCATCCCATCTTAGTCGAGCCCTTGGAACACCCAAAATAACATCGAAACACCAAATCAACCCATGATTCAAGACTAAGGATCTTCAAACTTCCGAAATTCACCAACGATGCCGAAATTAACCAAACCTCATCCAAATGACCTGAAAATTTTCACACACCTCCCGAATGACACTACGAACCTGCTCCAACTTCCGGAATTCCATTCCGACCCCGATAGCTAATTTTTCATTGCCGACCGAAAATCGCCAAAAACTCAATTCTGCCAATTCAAGCCTAATTCTACTCCAGACTTCAAAATAACATTCCGAACAAACCCCTAAGTCCCAAATCACCTAATGAAGCTATCCGAGCCATAAAATCTACATTCCGAGGTCGTTTACCAATAAGTCAACTCTTAGTTGACTTTTCCAACTATTAAGCCAATTTAAGAGACTAAGTGTCTCAATTCTCACCACGACCACTACGAACCCGAACCAACTGACCCAACACATCATAAATAGGTTAAATAACATATGATAAAGCTGAAACAGAGAAAATGAGGCTAAACTCACGGAACAACCGGTCGGGTCGTTACAACATGTCATTGATGTTTGACTTAAAGGATATATATTTCTATGGATATCGCCTCATATTTTACTTTTGTTTCATGGATTTTGGATGTTAAATGTGATGATTTATATTAATTTGAAGTGTTTTTATGTGTAGGAATGATTTGGGAGCAATTGGGGGCGAAACATACAAAATTGGAGCCAAAACGAACGAAACCGGACGAATTGAGCAATTGGGTTCGATCACAACCCTGGAATATTTGTTTCCACTGAATGCACAACAATCAACTCGTTACTTGATAATTTAGTCATTACTTAGGATCATAGTATAATATAATCATACTCTTGGATTTTGAATTTGGCTTGATTGAATAACAATCTTAGTAATTTAGTGAGTAGTTTATACAAGTCTATGTTGGTTCGACACTCTACTTATCATTTTATTACTTGTACGACTGTATACTTGCGTGTGCGTTTGGGAGCAACAAGTTTAAGGACACCATATTCTTAATATTTACACAACACTCATGAAGAAAGGGTAAAAACGTTTTTTCATATTAATTTTAATAGAGTAGTGACTATTTTTGCTCAACATTAAAAATACTGAATAAAATCTAAATACCATATTAAAAAGTAGTTATCCCAAGTCATTTCTACTAGCAAATCTATGAACTCAATAGGTAAATATTACACCTAGTAGCCAGTTTTAGGATCAAAATTTGAAATATAACCAACATTTGGATGTAGTTGAGAAATAGTTAGTTCTAAGTTACAAAGACTTTTCCGCCCTTATCTTCTTCATCTTTCACTTCTTTCGAACTTCTGTAAGTGAGACTACAGAATACTGTCCTAGAAGAGTCTGGAATTCAACTTTAATATTATATTATGACACGTTACTTGCTATGTCGGCACAATAAAAGTCATTTAGTCATTTGACAACATTATCGTCAGCCCCAAGAAGACTAGAATTAGATTACATTTGTAATTTTTAAACCGTGGATAATTGTAGTCGGATGGATATGATCTTTTAATGGAGAGTGCTTAAAAATAAAACATTCGGATAGGGAGTGCTTCTCCCATGGACCTTACGGCGTGATACTCGATTATCTGACGATAATACAAATATCGAACACGGAACGGGAAACCAAAAAGAAAAAGGCAATTTCTAGTACTACAAAAGAAAGATACATAAAGGAAGTGTAAATTCCAAGTACATAAAAATTAATAAACAACATTTTTATTGATAATAGTTCATAATCAAGTATCCCATTTCAATTAGACAGAGAGAACAAAATCAGCAGCACCATTAATACCATTCTCCTGATGATTATGTACCATTTTGCCCTTTTCATCATGAGAAATCACAATATCAAGATTGTAAAGTACAGTGACCAAACTAATAGAACACAAGAAAACCAAAACAGGTCCAAATATCCAAAGTACAAGTGTTAATGCTGCATAGAACAACCTATTCCCCACTGCGTTCAAAATGAAGCTCTTTTCAAGTAATTCAGAGATGTATTCAATGCTCACTATTCCAAAAATATCTTCTGGACAATTGATTAGGAAATTCACTTGGTTTATGAACCTAATTGATATGGAATAACAAATGAATGAGAAGAGGAAAATTAGCAAAAGTGTCACATATTTTAGTGCCACCATAAATTCTCCATGACCCCCATAAACGGCGTCGTTTAAGGGTTTTTTAACACTATACGTGCTGCTTATTACTGCAGCTAGGCCAGAGCAAAGAAGGATTGATGTTGTGGCCATTAGAGTTGATCCCATTATTGTGTTTCTGAATGTTTGAACTGCCAATATGTTTTTCCTGTCATTGTCCTGCAAAACCAGAGTTTTAAATTATATGCATTGATAGCGTAAAAAATATTTACGTAATCACATTACTTACTATAAGATAACACGTTTAATTTCTACACATTAACAGAGTAAATTTTTTTTATAATATTATATTCAGAGGCGAACTCATGTTGTAAACACAGGCGTCACCGGCACCCAGAAAATTCGGCAAAAAATTTATGTCTTTAAAAAATTAATAATATATTAGTAGTGGCACCCTATATACAAATCCTATTTTGGTTGAGTGGAAAAATGCTCTTCAAATTCTGGATTTGCCTTTGATTCGTCCATACAAGTACGTTCGATTAATAATTAGAGAATAAGTCATGTTACTTGCTATAATATGTCAACGTGACCTAACTAGAAAATAAAACATGTTACTATGTAAAACTCTTTATGCATGCATGTGGTTGTTTTATCTTAAAATTGCTAAAATAAACAAAAGAGTACTATAGGGTTTCATCTTATTTCATCTATTTATAGTATTAGAGAGACGTTATGGTTTTGTCATGTAACAACCCCACCAAATTAAACCCTCTTTCCCCCCAAAAGAGAAATATAAAAATATAAGCAGAAAATTTTATTTTCCTTACTTTTCCCTTTTTTTTTTCTTTTCTCTCTCACTTCCATTTAAGAAATTCATTAGACGACTACTCTGAATAAAAGATGGAGTAGTACGTAACCTTTTTATATATTCAACTTTTCTTAAAGTAGGTGGAAAATGATTTTGAAAGGACACATAACCATTTGAGAAACAAATGTTGTCTCCCAATTGCATTCAAATGCAAATATTCAAAATGGCCACTAATGAAGCTATGGTCTAATACAAATCAACTTTTCACTTGATGACAAGGGAAGAACTATATATGGTTAGAAGAGAGTTAAATTGAATTTATTTCGTCGAAAATTTATATGGTGAAAATAGGATTAAAAAACTATTCGCCATATTGGTGGCTCAAAAATTTATAGATATTCAGGTAGGGTTGTGCATAATTTGGTAAATACCGAATGACCGTATCGAAGTCGAAAATATTGGTATTTGGTTTAAGGTTTAAAAATAATTTGGTATTAAGTATGATATTTGATATTTGAAAATAAAATACCGATACCGTACGAAATATATATTATATTACATAATACACATATTATTAATTATAAAATAAATATAAAAAATTTAAATTTTTACTTTCTTTTATTTTATAAGTTCATCAATTAATTCTAAGCAAGTAACAAGATATTTCTAATGACCAAATTTATTCCTTTATGTACCGTTTTCTCTCTCCGGGTTGATATTTGCTGGTTTTGGACAAAACTTTTGTCAACAAACATTTTTAGTTTTGAACTTTTGAGTGCTTTAATTAAGAATATTACAGTATATGACTTTACGCACTAGTTAGTATTTAAACCGAATAAACCGAAGTTACCGAACCGAATAAACCGAAACCGAAAGGAGAAAACCGAACCATACCGAATTTAATTAGGTACCGTATTGGTATAGCATTTTAAGAAACCGAATATCAAAAATACCGAAATGAAATGTCTAAATACCGTACCGTACCGACCAACAAACACCCCAATCCAGGTATAAATATCGACTGCTAAATTTTTATATTTTTCTGAATTCCCTTGTTAAAACGCTTGACTCGCCATGCATGCACCCCCTGTCTACCCAAACGAAAGAAAAGCTCTAAACAAAGAAAATAAAAATTCAGGATGCCCGAGAGAAAAAATTAGAAGAAGAAGACAAAAACATGCTAAAAATCTTAACTATGATCTTTTTAGATAAGCAAAAATCAAACAAACTTGACTATTCCGTTTTGAAAGAAGCAGATTTAGGACAGATTTTTGTTGGTTCAACCAAACTCTATACGCATATGAAAAACAAGACGTAACAGCACTCATTCCGAACTCACTAACTTTAAATCCTGATTTTATGTTTATAATTTTGATACATCTTCAGGAAAGCTTCTGGACATAAGAGACCAAACCTTATAAAAAAAAAACTAAAGCACCAAATATATACAACAACTTAATTAAAGAGAGTGGAAAAAAGAAACAAAACAAATAAAATAATTGAAACGAAGAAGAAGAAGAAGGAGTAATTACCTTCATAATAGCAGAAACCCATAAACGTCTGCCATTAGCATTGGTTCCAATAATAGTATCAAAAGGTTGTGTCTTAACCTTATGCCATAACCAAATATGATATCCTATACATACCATAAACCCTAATGGAACTAATATTACATCCAAATAACACTTCCTCCATTCCATTTCTTTTCTTTTTCACACTACTTGTTTCTCTCTTTGTGTGTGTGTGTGTTTTTCCACCCTTCTGATGATGATATTAATGGAGGAGGAATTATAAGTTTCACCTTTCTACTTCAATTGGTTTCTGTGCTAGCAAGCAATATATATATAGGTATATATATAGTTTAAGTTCTATATATGTCCACTATAGTGGTAATGTGTAAAATATACTTATATACATATAACTTTAATCTTACATAAATGCACATGGGATTAAGTTTTATGCATTAATGGAGATAAAAATATTTACATAATCATGTCACTTATAATAAGATAATTATAGGCAGGCGGAGTCAGGATATAAAATTTAACTTGCCACTGAATCCATATATAGTTGGTTTATTGTGCTCACAACTATATATTTATATATTAAATAAATTTTCTATTACAAATACAAGACATAAGAAAAAGCTATTGGGTTCGTCTAACCTCGTACCTAATACTGTAGCTTCGTCTCTGATTATAGGTAAATCTCTTAATGTAGTAACCTAGTTAAATCCAATGAACATTGACTTGTTTGAAGGAAATATCCCATTTTAAAGGAAAAAAGGGTTTGCAGATAAAAAATAAAAAATAAGAAAATAATAATAATACTATAATAAAGTAGATTTCCACTTCATATTAAATTAGAGTATCCATACAAAGGCACATTTACACATACATTTCTTTAACAATTCCATTTTTTATTCTCGTCAATTTCGCAGCCTCATCGTTAAAGATTTCCTTATTAAAATGTAATGAAATGTAACTTTATTACTAATTATCATTTTCGTTAAATACATATTAAACCTAAAAACATTTTAATTAATTAGGATAGATTTCAAGATTAAAGGAAATTTTATTTAGTTTGATAAAACTTCAAATAATACAATTTTGTTTGGTTTGACATATTCCCAATTGGGACTCTCACGAAATAGAAAGTTTCAGCATATTGATATTTCTTGAAGTTTGTAGTGAAAATCCAAAATAGTATCAAAACAAATGATTGAATGATACAAGCAATCATTTGTAGTCATTATTATTATTATTATTGATCATGAGTAATAATAAAATTACTAATCAAAGTAGTAATTACCCATCTAACCAAATAATTCCGGACTGCTGATTTTTTACGGCAATGTGTAGTCCTAAAATAGTAAATAGTAATGTTGGATTGTTTGCTGTTATTATTATATATATCTAAGAGCAGAAATTCAATGTATCGATAGTAAATTTCTTGTTAAAATATATGCGGCAGCAAAATAGTTCCATGTAATTTCACTACTTCTGTCTCCTTATTTTCATCTAACTCATAAGTGTCATGCGGTACGATGGTGGTATTCTTTTTCTTTTCTTTTTAATTTTTGTCCGGTGCTCGATCCTGTATTGAGCACTGACTAATTTGGATTCGAACCGCATAATACTCATTAAGGAAGAAGAGGAAGCCCTTTCTATCATGATTTTTTTCTTTTCAAAGTTTGAACTCGAAAAGTTTAACGAAAAGTGAAGAGATCATATTCATCCCATTGCAATCCTTGATGATAATATAAATAATAATATAATAGTTGTATTCTCTCTCATAACTTCGTTTTCACGATTTAGATTGCTTTTATTTTTGTTCAATATTGGTATTATAAAATATTGATTTGCACTCTCAACATTCTATACGAGCCTTCGCTTATCAATTAATTTATCTTTATATTATAATACACATGCAATTTATAGTTTGTGGGTTGGATGTTGAACAATATATAAAAGAAACACCAATATAGAAAGCAAAGAAACCAGCTATTCTTTTAGAGACCTAATTTGCTTAGCAAAATGCTGAGTTGAACTCCACTAGAAAGGCCAAAAAATATTAAAATAAACTTCACTAAAAACCGTTTCAACATATCATCTCGCTCGATTTAAAAAAAAAAAGGACGCTATTTTTGATTATCTCGTTCTATATCGAAAACGAGCAGTTGATCCCACAAAAGCAACACTGGCTTTGTTGCGGGTTCAACTGGAATTGTAAGAAGTGAGGTAAATTGCCTCCAACGCGGAGGTAGAGTGTCAGGACTGGGTTCGGCTGAACCCAGTAACTTTGATTCAAACCCTGTGTTTGTCTTACAAAATCTATTGAATATTTATAAAATATTTAATTTAGAACCCAATAACTTTTAACGATTACAATCCCGAATCCATAAGCTTGAAATCATGGCCTGTCTCCGCTAACTAACTATAAGGATTTCCCTTTTAGGCGAGTATAGTTTATGAAACCATAGAATATATTTTGCGAGACGAAACTAAAGTCTAAAGAGGCAACACACCTGTACGCCACTATTAACCTTACTATATAATAACGTGTAAGGGTCAAATTGGCTATTCCAGTTATTAAAGTTTGTTATTTTTGTATTCACACATTATATATGTCAACATTGTTTATATATACGTGTACGTTTTAAAGTTGTATATACACTATGGTGTAAGAAATTAATATATTATCAATGTAATTTAACATATAATTAGCATACCGGTTTCCACTTTAACCACGTTATTAGTTAATGTCCCATGTTAGATGAGCAAGATATGCAAAAAAAATTGGGAAAGACGTTGTAATCGCTGTAGAGTGTAAATATATCGTGACAAGTGACATGATTTAATGTCAATTAACAAGATGAGCCTACAAATGTCACGACTCCAAAATATCCAGTTGGGATGGCGCTTATTTTGAAATCAGACAAGTCATACATTTCATTTGATTTACATTTGCAGCAAAAGTCTCCTTTATAAAATCATTCAAAAGTTTAACACCATTAAAATATAAATAAAAACCAATCCCAGAACTAGGGTCACCGAGTCATGAGCTACTATATCTATAATGTCAAAATACAGATCTGACATAATTAATATTGTCTGGAATAAATAAATATGACAGGAAGATAGAGAAGGAGAAAACAAGGCCGTGATCGCCAGTTGCTACCTCGAAGACTCCAAAGATACTCTGCCAATAGATCAGCGACCGCTATCGGGTCCCAATGTGCCTAAATCTGCACACAAGGTGCAGGGGGTGACGTGAGTACACCAACTAAGAAGTAATGAACCCAAACTATAGGCTGAGAGGTAGTGACAGACTAAACCTCAGTAAATGTAATGAAAACAGTGTACGGAATCTAGGCATGTTCACAGTTCTAACAAACAATGAAAGAAAACAGAATGATTCAGATATAATCAGTAACCCATGTATAACTCAGTATACTCTACATGCCACCAATATGTCAACTGTATGAAATGCACATAGTGCTCACAAGCTCTCACATATGAATCCACTCAATACTGTGTATGGCTCTCAGGGCCCAGGGAAGATCCATCCCGGAATATACAAAAACACAGGTGACCGTAGTCACTCAGTACTGAGGAAAGCCAATCCAGCTCCACGGAGAAGATCCATCTCCGGAATACAACACTCGAAAAAGATCCATGTCTAGGAAAGATCCATCTCTCAATATCATCAACTGCGCTCACTGGGGGTGTAAAGACTCCGGAGGGGCTCCTCTTAGCCCAAGTGCTATAACAAGCCAACAAAGGCATAATCAATATCTCGTTGCGGTGTGCAACCCGATCCCATACTGTCACTCAATATCAGGCTCTCGGCCTCACTCAGTCATCACTCTCCAATCTCACACACAGAGGCTCAAAATGTCATGATACTAGCCCGAACAACGATATGATGTGTCAAATAACGATTACCGAGACTGAGATATGATATGATATGCTATGACAAGACTAGGTATGTAACGTCAATAAAACACATGCGAAGACAACAATAAATGATCACTCGGGTCTCAACAATATCGGCGTGAAGCCTTAACATAGTACTTAGGATGATTTCTAGCATGATCACATTAACCACGTTAATAGAAATGCGGATATCAATCCATAATAGCTACTAAACGGTGCCATAGGGTGAACCAGGCCACAAATCACACGGTGCACGCCCGTCACTTGGCATGTGCGTCACCTTAATCATAGTCATATAGCATACAGTTCGGGGTTTCGAACCCTCAGAACCAAGTTTGGAAGCGTTACTTACCTCAAATCAAGCCAAACTCTAGCCCGCAACGCCCTTGCCTCTCGATTCGGCCTCCAAATGCCCCGAATCTAACAAAAAATCAGAATCATAACATTAATATACGCTAAGGGAGCAAAGCCCACTCAAAAATAATAAAATTACATCAAAAATTCTGAAATTGGTCAAACCCGACCCTCGGGCCCACGTCTCGAAATCCGATAAAAATTACATCAATAGAATCCTTATCCTCCCACGAGTTCATACATACCAAGAACATCGAAATCAGACCTTGAATGGCCCCTCAAATCCCCAATTTTACCTCTCCAATTTCAAGCCCTAACTTCCCAATTTTGTTCACCCTTAATCTCATAGATTTCATACTTAAACAGCTGAAAATCAACATAGAATCGAGTTTTAGGTTCAAGAAACTCACCTCAATGAAAACCCCCCTCGATTCCCTCTTCAAAACTCTCCAAAAAGCTTCAACTCCAGATAAAAATGGTGGAAGATAACCCAAATTTTGCGAAGTCCGCCTTATATACTTTCTGCTCAGGCATCTCGCACCTCCGGCCCATTTTCCCGCATCTGCGACTTCCACTTAAATCCTCCAGAATCGCTTCTGCGGTCACCTTACCGCACATGCGGTCTCGCAAGTGCGCTCCACCTTCCGCACCTGCGGTTCCTACACTTCTCAACCTTGGCCTCACCTGCTGTCTTTCCCCCGCTTCTGCGGTTTCGCACCTGCGGTCCCCACAGCGCATGTGCGGTTATGACAGAACCAGCAGCTTCAGCTGCATTCTCCAACTTCCAAACTTTCCGATAGCCATCCGAAATTATCCCGAGGCCCCCGGGACCTCAACCAAAAATACGAACAAGTCATATACCACTACTCAAACTTGTACCGACCTTCGGAACACTTAAAACAACATCGAAACACCCTCGGATTCAAGCCTAAGGATTCCAAAACTTTTAAATTTCGCAAATGATCAAAAAATCTATCAAACATCACCCGAATGAACTGAAATTTTGCACACATGTCACAAATGACACAACAGACCTACTCCAATTCCCGGAATTCCGCTCAGACCCCGATATCAAAATTTTCACTACCAACCGGGAATTGCTAAAAACTCAATTTCGCCATTTCAAGCCTAATTCTACTCCGGACCTCAAAACAACATTCCGAACATACTCCTAAGTCTCAAATCACCTAACAAAGCTATCTGAGCCATAAAATCCACATTCCGAGGTCATTTACCTATAAGTCAACTTTCGGTTGACTTTTCTAACTATAAAGCCAACTTAAGAGACTAAGTGTCTCATTCCTCTCCACAATCACTCGGAACCCGAGCCAACCGTCTCAACACCACATAAAAGAACTGAACAACACATAATAAAGCAGAAATAGGGGAAACGGGGCTAAACTCTCGGAACGACCGATCGGGTCGTTATAACAAAAGAGGATAAAATACAAAGTTATATTAGAAATCAAGGCCGGCCCTTCCATAAAGCAAGTAAAGCAACCGCTTTAGGTCCCATAAAAAAATTAAGAAAAATAGTACAATTTGAAGGTAACAGTTTAATTGATACACTTAATCAAATAATAAGATTTTTTTTTTCAAATGCCTAAATTGCTTATGGAGTAATGTTCATAACTCATGTCACTGTTGCTTCAGCGGAAAGAAGTTTTCAAAATTAAAATAGATAAAATTTTACCTAAGAACAACAATGTCACGAGAAAGGTTAAATAGATTAGCAATATTGTCAATTGAGAAATACTTATTAGGAGCTATTGATTATAAGAAAATTATTAATAACTTTGTATCTAAGAAAAGCCAAAAAAAATAGACTTCAAATAAATAACTTAAAAAAAAAAAAAGTTAAGGCCCCTCGTAAAGTTTGGCTTTAGGCCACAAAATTGATCGGCCCGCCCCTGTTAGAAATTTATCTGTAATTATCTCATAAATTACCTAGTTGTGTATTACTTTTATAACATCATTATATTGAATTTTAAGCTATACATGCACACTTCAATCACTCCAATTATATAGAACTTTAAGTTTTACCTTTATAACCTGATCGTGTTTATTAGGTCAATACGTAACTATGCGATCAGTTTTCTCAATGAAGACAAAAAGGCAAAAAACCGGATGCGCATTAAATTTGTTTTTAATTGGTGTTAAGATTAGCTTCTTTTTTTTCTTAATAATAATATCATGAAAAGCAGAAAAAGACAAATTAAGAGTGCAATTTAAGTGCTTTCTGGTTGGCCGCCTTCTTAGCACTCAAATTCTGATCTTTCCAATATTTTTCTGAGATTGTGTTTCATGTTCAGTGTACAAATATTTCATAATCAGGTATAATTATTAACAAGTAATTACAGATAAATTTATCAATAAAATACGTTAAAATTGGCTAACTCTATCACACACATGATAATTGATAATTTACTATCACAAATTAAAATACACAAATAATATAAATATATCTATACTATATTAAAAGCATGAAGGCCCTTAGCGAAATATCGTTCGTCTTTTTTACCCTTTAAAAATAAAGTTCACATTAGATAAAATAGTCATTCAGTTATTATTTTAATATTTAAGATTTTAAATTAACTAAAATTTGAGTTATTAAAGTTTTCCTTATTAGAAGTTGGTAGTATACCATAATTGTAAAAGGAAAATAATAACACCTTATTAGTTTCCTGTTAGGAAACTTTGGAGCACTTTGAGCTCCTTTTAGGTTTAGGAATTTTTTGTTTGTTATTAAAGTTTAATCAATTAATTATTCATACATATTTTATTTAAAACATTCGATTTAAATTATCATCTTCGGTTTAAAATTCATAATTAATGTAATGTCGTAAGATTAAAAAAAGAAGCAAAAGAATTAGATTCTATGGGTTTAGGATTCAGCATTAATCTAGAATTTAAAACTAAAATAATTCAAAATTAGGAGTTGAATGCTTTTATAAAAAAGCAAGTATTTATTATGCTTGTAGTAAACTTTAATTAGTATCCTTATTTGAAGTTGCTTCTGATTTGAGGTAAATTTTCTAACCTTTAGTTTTTTCTTGAAGTTATATAATAGCATACACTGTTTATTTTTTATTGATAATTGTGAATTAAAAAGTTGTCAATTGTGATTTTTGTTTATCATATCTTATATACTTTTATCATTTTAAAGGTTGACGTATTTATAAATTTTATATAGATTGTTAAAGTAATTGCATTATGTACCAAAAAACTTGATTAAGCATTATAACTCTCAATTAAAGATCTTATTAATAATCGTGTTAATTGAAGAATAGAGATTGGCAATTGACGTCCTTACATCTAACAAGATCTTTTACAAATTCATTCATTTAGGAAAATAACTTTCATTATCTCATGAAAAATGATTATTCCCGTTTGGACTATTTCTCGTTCGTCATCGTAAATATTTCACAGAATATTAATTTTAAGGCGTGGTGCTAGATTTTATTGTCTCACTTATAATATAAAAATTTGCAAATTAATATAATTACCTAGCGCACGAAAATAATTTATAATATTGTGTTTTGAAAGTTATATCACATTTATTAAATTTAGACAACAGTAAATAAAATTACTCATAATTTTTTTACGTATACCTTGTCGTTAGGAAATAAGATTTTCTAATATGCTCAATCCTTATTTTTAGTTCTTTATTTTTTAATTTATATTTGATATTAATATGTAACTCTGTAATATACTTTTCTTTGGTATTATATACAAATTTATAAATAAACTGCACTTAAATATCGGGTAAACTTTGAAGAATAAAAGGGAATGTTGTCCAACTCATGTGAACTAATTACTGTATATTGTAATGTTGATGTATAAACTAATAAGTTTTCCTAAATATTTAATTCTTATTATGAGGTGATTGTTTTTTACTTATTATGAGTTCAAGTGTATATTCAAAATTTATGCTTTGTTCAATATTTTATGCACTTTTACTGATAGACGCAAAATTCACGTGCAACGCACGTATACTAACACTAGTATATATATATATATATATATATATATAGGTTGGAAAAGAGAGTCCATTGCATTTAAGTAGTGAACATATAGGGGGTGGGGGGCACATTAGGCTCCCCCGTAGTACTGCTATTACAAGTAGTAAGAAGCGTAGAACTAGTGTCTACTCCCCTAGTGGGGAAGGTGTAAGAAAAAGTAGGAGTAAGGCTATTAGGTGGTACTACTGCCGGTGGTGGATTTACAAGGTGGGATTAAAAAATACAGGCATTTACAGATCTGATAGTGGCACTTCCGATGCAATCCGCTTGGTAGTGGTGGATGACAAAAGGTGGTGGAGTTGCAAAAAGTTCCAAGATGTTTCCAAATTGTTGTCGTGCCACATATTTTTCTAGACTATCTGCTACATAGTTTTGTTCCCTGTATGCGTGTTGGATGACTGGATTATCCAGTTGCGAAATCATTGACCTGCAATCATCAATTAAATTAGCATATCGGGGGTGATCATTTCAAAGGATACTAATTACCTCTGATGCATCCACCTCGATAAGGAGAGGCAGTAGCTTGTGTTGTTGTGCTAACTGTAGGCCTACCAACAGAGCATGCAATTCAGTTTCAATTGATGAAGTGGATTATATAGGTTTGGAAAAACCCAATTGCCACTGCCCAGAGTGATTTCTAAAGGTGCCTCCTATTCCACATTGACCACTATCATATGAACCATCCACGTTAAGCTTGTAAATGCATAGGGGTGGTCTGTGCTATTTTACAAGTAATGGAATTTTGGAAGGCTTTCGCTTAGACGCATTAGTAAGGAAATAGTATTCAGAAGTTTTAGCTATTATTAGAGGCAGACTGATGGGATTATTTGTGCGTTGGAAGATGGTATGATTGCGGTTGAGCCAAATGTGCCAGAGAGTAAAAGAGGCAAATATTGGAGGAGGTATGTTATTAGGACAAGTGCCAAAGGGGTGCTGTAAAAAGTGACGGGCCCAGTGAGAGTGGTCGTGGTACTGGGTGTTGAAGTTAGAGATTAATGTGGACAAGCCTAGGTTAGCCCAGAGTTGTTGGGTCTTTGGACATTGAAAGAAGATATATTGTGTTGTTTCAGTGGCTTGGTGGTAGATTTGGCAGGTGGGGGAGCTGGTGATAGAAAGGGAGGCTAGGTAGTGATTTGTGGGTAGCCGTGGTAGCATAACCAGAGGAAGTGAAGTAATTTTGGGGGTAAGTGTAGTCGCCATAGCCATTTGAAGGCAGTTATAGGAGTAGATGGGAGGAGCGAGTGATAGCTTGAGCTAACCGAAAAACTACCATTGCTTGTAAGGGACCAATGAATTTGGTCAAAACGCTGGGTTGTTCGGGGTAAGTGGACGTGGTTGATCTGTTGTATAATATGGTCAGGGAGTTGGAAGGAGATGGCATTGAGGTGCCATGAAGCATTGGAGATGTAGTCAGCTACATAGGAGGATTCATCGCGAAGCTGTAATGGCCCAGAGATGAGAGATCGAAGAGTGGTATTAGCTTTGAGCCAAGGATCTTGCCAGAAGTTAATGTGGCGCCCCGTAGCAATTCTCCATTGGTAGCCTAATTGGCAGGTGGACCATCCTTTTTGGATGTTTTCCAGATGAAGGAACCCTATCCTAAAGTTGCAGTTTTATATTTTGAAAGGAGAATCTGAGCCCAAATTTGGGTAGGATTGTGAAAATTTTGCCATGCAAGGCTTGCAAAGAGGGCCTTATTTTTAATATCTAATTGTTGAATACCTAGGCCTCCGTTTGATTTAGGAATTGTGCTTTTATTCCATTTGATTAGATGGAGTTTCCTTTTTTGTTGAGTGGTCCCCCAAATAAAATTATGTTGGTAACGGTTTAATTTGGAGCAGATATGTTGAGGAATGGAGATGTATTGCATAATGTGATTTGGTAGAGTGTTGAGTGTGGAGCGAATGAGGGTTGTTCGTCCAGCCATAGTAAGGTGACTAGATTTCTAACCAGCTAGACGTGTTTTGAAGTTGTCAAGGAGGAATTGGAAGTCGTTTTTAGTAGGGCGGTGATGAAAAATAGGGAAGCCAAGGTATATTCCAAATTGGCGACCCTCAGACATAGCGAAACTACTAAGTATAAACTGCTTATCTGCGGGGGTACAATTCTTAGAGAAACAGATTTTTGACTTTGTAAAATTGATGGATTGTCCTGAGAGGGAGTTAAAATGGTTTAAGGTATCTACTATTGCATGACAACTTTTGGTTGTGATTTTAGAGGTGAGGATGATATCGTCCGCAAAGAAGAGGTGGGAAATAGGTGGTCCTCCTCTAGACAGTTGTATAGGTGACCAGAGTTGGTAGTCAACAGCAGAGTTAATGTTGCGGGATAGTACTTCCATGGAAAGTATAAAGAGATAGGGTGATAAGGGGTCCCCTTGTCGAATACCTCGTGTAGGTTGGAAGAATTCTGTAGGGCTACTGTTATGGAGGATAGATATGGAAGATGGAGACGCATGACATGATTAATTGAACAAAGGGAGCAGGGAAGTGTAGTGGAAGAAGGGCATTGCGTAAGAATGACCATTCGAGTTTATCGAAGGCCTTCTCCAAATCCAGTTTAAGGAGCATATGTGGAACACGACCTTTCATACGCTGAAACTTTAGGAGAATTTCTTGAACAATTATTGCATTATCGGAGGCACGCCTGTTTTTTAGGAAACAGGTTTGAGAAGGGTGGATTAGGGTGTGTAAAAGCGTCTTCATACGATTAACAATAATTTTGGTAATGATTTTGTAATAGTATTACATAAACTAATTGGACGATATTGGGTTATGGATGCAACATTATTATTCTAAGGAATGAGGCAAAGATAAGTAGTATTAATTTCTTGAGGGATAACATGATCCTTGAAGATTTGTTTGAAAAATATTATGACTGGCTGCTTGACATCAACCCCCAATAATGTTGATAGAAGTAAGGATGGAGTCCATCAGGGCCAGGGGACTTTAATGGTTGAAAAGAGTTTAGTGCCTCAAGGATTTCTGAGTCCTGAAGGGGTAGTAAGAGAAGGTTTTGAGCCTCTTGAGAGAGGGTGTTGTGTGAGGCTAGGGTGTAGGTGTGGTTGGAGCAGGTTAAGTTTGTGGTGAATAGCTTTTGGAAATACTCCACAATATGGAGCTTTATTTGGATTGGCTCGCAAATCCAATTTCCTCCATTGTCTTGGGGGGAAGTTATTTTATTTCGGCGACATCGTTGAATAGTGGAAAGGTGAAAGAACTTTGTATTAGAATCTCTTTGGTTAAGCCAGGTGATGCGTGATTTTAATTTCCAAAAGTCTTCCTCCTGCTGAAGGATGACATTATAATCAGAAATTAGGTCTTGTTCGAGGTTTTGTAAAAAAGAACTAGTAGGGTAGTTAATTGAAGCCTGAATGCCCGCTAGTCTACTTAGAATCTATTTTTTCTTTTCGAAAATATTACCAAAATGAGTTATGTTCCAAACTTGAACAGTGTCAGTGAAATTGTTTATGGCAGGTAAGAGTTGGGGGTGAGTATTCCAAACAGATTGGATGAGGGAGTGAAATTCAGGGTGAGAAGCCCAGATGGTTTCGAACCGAATGCCTTCTTTTGTGAAGGAGTGCGAAAATTAAATTGAAGCAATAAAGGACAATGATCGGAGTGAATACGTGGGAGGCGTGTGACCAGAGAATTAGGAAATAAATTAACCCATTCATAATTTGCCATTAGTCTGCCTAACCGTTCCATAATACGATTCCCTAGTCTACGATTATATGTCCACGTATACCGGCTCCCTTTGAAGACTAAGTCAGCAAATTGACAGTAATTAATACAATCTAGAAAATATTGGGACCTATTTAAATTAATAGGTCTCCCACCAAATTTATCACCCGCAGAAATAATTTCATTAAAATCTCCCCCCATAATCCAAGGTCTAGTAAATGTGTCTTTTATGCATCTAATATTTTGCTATAAAATATTTCGATCATGATAATTAGTGCTAGCGTAAATTGCGCAAAATAACCAATGTTGGGTAAAGGGCAGTACCTTGATCATGTAGTGGATTTCTTGCGGGGTAGTTGCAATAACATCCACTGAGAGAGTCTCAGAATGCCAAAGAAGGACAATACCTCCAGATTGTCCTTCAGCGGGAACCTGTGCCATGTTAGAAAATAGAAAATCTTCCTTGATAGCATGATGATCCTGGAGATGGGTTTCTAACAGTGCTACTAGCGTTGGGCTGTGGTAATCTAGTAGGGATCGGAAATTCCTACGAAATTCTTGGTATTGAGCACCGCTACAATTCCAGACAATGAAATTCATTTGACTATTATTGGTATCTATCATGGGGGATGCTGTCATGGTTTCACTCTGTGCATGGAGTGAGGGAATCACTACTACTGCATATTTGCCCACCACCCTGTTTGTGGTTGCTCGTATACGTAGGGATCATGTGTGGAGATTTAGGGGATAGTTTAGATGAAACGTTTTCGCGTATTCCTCCTTGACCACAAATACCTTAATTCCTGCCAGCCATAGGGGTTCTGGGCGAGTGTTCCTGAAGTGCTCCATCGTCATTGCTATTTCCTGTTGGAATTCTATGTTTGGTTCTACTGGATTGGGAGGGGGTGGTGAGTGTGGTAGTGATGGTGGTGGAGTGAGCAGTGGTGGTAGGGTGTAAGGCTGAATCCAAGGGGTTGATGGGAGGGGCGACGATGGTGTATAGAAGGGAAGATGTAGACGGTGAGGATAGAGGTGGGTGGGATCCCAAGACGAATAAATGAGTTCTTTTTTATTCTGCATCTTCACGTGACTCAATAGGAGAGCTCACCCTAGCAACGGAATAGAATCATAAAGTAAGACAAAATGGGGCTGGATTTGGTAGTGGTTGGTATGGAGCAAGGAATAGGGCTTGCATCATAGACCAGTGGTACCGGCCATAAATGTTCGTCGCTAGACGAATCCCCTCCGTTACAATTTGAGCTAGGTCTGTTGGGTTGGTGAGAAGAATCGTGACTTCCTGGTTGTTCACTACAATGGTAAAGATTAGAGCGTGATTTTGGAGTCCCACTTCTAACCATGATGTTGGATCGTCCATTGCATGTTGAGTTTGAGCTATGAAGATGTGAGAGTTTGGATTCATGGTGGAGATTTGAAACTGGATATGATGGTAACGAGGAAGGGGAAAGTTTGGACGAGGAGGAGTTATTGGTGTTTGTGATAGAGTTGGACATAATCTGTGTATGGTGATGGTGATGAGTAAGGGAATTACGTGAATATGGGGGGAGGGGGTGGTCTGTGAGGATTGATGTGAAGGGGTTGTATGATGTGGGGAGTGAGGGGTGGTTAAAAGGGGCAGTGAATCAGATATTGGTTGTAGGGGAAAAAAGAGGGTTGATGACATTTTATTAGATGTAACAGTAGTGTGTTTATCAGTAGGAGAATTAGAGGAATTGGGAGGAGTATTAACGTGAGGGATTAGATTATTAGAAGGTGTATTTGCCTTGGTTTTCTGAATATATGATGAGATTTGGTGTGAGATAGTGGAACTAGGTATATTGGGTAGGGTAGGTGATGTGGCTACATGAGGGGAAGTATCAGTGGAAATCAGGGGTTGGGGCCTATGTGGACTAAAGTGGGGTGTGCATGGTGTCCTAAGGTGTCATAGGTTAGGAGGGTAGTATCCTAGTAATTGGTTTGAGGTGGGCTGGTTTTTAGTTGGGTTGTTTTTTGGATAATTGGGCTGACAATATTGTGGGCTTGGGCAGTGTAGTCCGAGGGAGGAATGGTTTCATCTAATTGAAGATTTGAAAATTTATTAGAGGGAGTGTAGAGAGGTAATTCTTCTTTATTAGCATTAGAATTAAGAGTTGGTTTACAAGAATAATTAAGGGATGTATTAACAGGGAGTGAGAGATTGGAAAACTTACCTGCGTGAGGTGCGTGCTGTTGATCTTTATGAGCTCCAGAGAATGTTGGTTGGGGTCCCTTATATTTTGCGGCTGATTTCCTAGGAAAATGAACCGTTTTCCATTCATTTACTTCTAGGGTTGTGTTTGTGGGATTTTGATTGGGTGTAAGGGTGGTGGGTACATTAGGCATAGTGGTGTTGTTTGGGCAGTTTCTTAACAAGTTCCCTAGCTTCTCGCATGCAATACAAAGAAGGTGAATACCTTCATAGAGAATGACTTACTTATGGGTACCGATATAGAGGTGTGTTCGAAGTGTTTTTTCCAGTGGCACCTCAACGCATATTCTAGCGTATTGACCTCGCGTTGTCCTATAGGTACAAGTATCAATTTTTAACAGTTTACCTATTTTGTTCCTCATTTTGTGGAGGATGTCAAAGTTATAAAACTCAGTGGGTAGCTCTGGGAGGCGTACCCAAATGGCTGAGAATGTGAGCTTAGCAGTAGAGACGAGGAATTTGGGTTCCCATCGTCGGACTGAGAGGAAATGATTAAGTATGAACCATGGCCCATCATGTAGGGTGCGGAGCATATTTTCTTTCTATTGAAATTTGAGTAAGAAAAAATTTGATCCCAGATCCACTAGGGGGAGGTCTTCAGTTGGTTTCCACATGGAGTATAGTTTTTGGCGTAGTGTTTGATGGTTAATTTTACGCCCAACAATCTTGACTATAACTGAGAATTGCCAGGGAGAATAAAGGTGAGATTTATCTTCAGCTGTTAAGGGGATGATACTGTCTGAGTCGATGGAGGGGTTGGTTTCGTCTGTCAGGTCCATCTGATTTAGTTGTAGATTGATGTTATTGATGGTGGGGGATAGTTGGGTATTGGTGATCAGTTTTTCTAGAAAGGAGATTTTTGTAGTGGTATTTGGTGAAGGAGGGTGGTCAATCTGCATGGTGGTGGTATTTGGTATTTTGATTGGTGGTGGAATGGTGACTGCGATAGTAGGATCCATGGTGCTTTGATCAAACATGGAGGAGCGGTTAGTTATGGTGCAGCTGGGGAGGAATCACAGTTAGGGTGGTAGTGGAGGTAGAGAGAATTTTTTGCAAGACTATTTGATCCTATCTTCCATTAGTGTATTCGATTCTGAAGTATATATAATATAATATTTATACCATCAACATGTATGGATTAATTTATATCCACTAACTTATAATTTTAAATTTGCCTCTTGATAAATTATAGCTAGTCCAGACCATAGATAATAATTATATCATCAACATGTATGAATTAATTTACATTCACTAACTTATAATTTTAAATTTGCGTTTTGATAAATTATAACTAGTCCAGGCCATAGGCTGATCAATATAATTGGAGCTTTCTAGGGCTAATACCATGAACGTTATAGAAAAAAAGGGAGGTCTAGGTTTCTCGGCGGCGGAGTATGGATTTAAATTTCATGAGTTCGAAATTTTAAGATAACAACTTTAAGTAGGAGTATCGACATAAAAAATATGAGATTTCAAAAAAAAAAAATTAAGTTGAAAAAATATGTTTGGACATGCATTTAACTTGAAAATATATTACAGCGTTGTGACAGAAAAATGTAATTTAACTTTAAAAAATTACTTTTACAAGTTTGAAACTCATCTTCAAAATATTTTGAACTCGACTTTAAATATTCAATTAAAATATATAACCAGACACTGATTTGAAAAACTGAAATAGAAAAAGGGGGAAAAATATGTCCAAATGACTCCTAAGTGTTTATTAAATGGATTCGAAATTTAATATTTATACATATATAAAAATAATCTTGATTTGTCATAAAATATTTTAATGATTAAGATCTATGCAAGAATCTTAATATCATTCAGATGTATACATTGAAGAATTTATGTAAAACCGATTATACTTTCACCATTAATCACCATCATCACTTTTATTGTTGTTCCCCACTATTATGGACTACCATCCACCCACTATCCACCACTCATTACCATCATCCTCATCTACAACCACCACCGCTAGTTGCTAAGCACGAATGTCAGTTGTCATTACCACTAGCCATCATCATTTACAACCATCACCCACCATTACCGTAACATCACCACTATCAACCATCACTATCCATCACTGTTAACAGTTACTACCACCATCAACCACCACCGTTAACTATTACTATCATCCACCATCTACTGCCCATAATCAACACTATCAACCAACATCACCACCAGCCACTACCCAGTCAACACCCACAACTACCGTTGTTAACTATAATCACCACCAACCACCATATAATCTTTAAGAAATACTTTTTAATATAGTACTATTTGATTTGAATTTATACTTAATAATTTATAAATAAAACAAGCTTAAGTTACACATTCAGATTTAGAGAAAACAAACAGTCTTAATTATTCAGTATTCAGATCTTAATATTGATGTATATTCAGTATTCAGATCTTAATATTGTGATGTATATTCAGATTCAGACATTTTAATCTTAATCCACATACTAATATTTAGAGGTATATTCAAATTCAGACATCTTAATCATAATAATTAAAAACAAATGAGGCCTAAGTTCCACCGGCTCCTATATTATAACAATTTCCCTCCCTCTCTCTTAATGTCAGAGATTAGGAAAATTTCTATCTAATTCCATGCAAAATAGTACTCTGTACAATGTATATTTATACAAGCCCTTTGGGAAAAAATATAAAATTCTTATTCTATAACTACCTACAGCTGTATTCTACCTGATTGGCTCTTGCCTAACAAACTTGTGGATAATGCCAAAATGAAGAAAATAAATACACTACTTTATTTACACGTATTTGGTATAGAATTTACTGAAAGGTTTCTAGATGGAGTGTTATTGTCATAGTTGTTGGGCCCAGAATTATTTGTGTTGGGATTTATTCTTGTCTCTAAATCAGGTGGTTCATTTGTTATAAGAAATTGGGCCGCTGGATCGTGTCGATCAAAACTCTGCTTAAGACCTATATGGTCTGAATTAAGCTCATTGATCTATTTTTCCTTTTTCTCGTATGATCTCAATCCAAAATTAGGGTTCATGGTTCCAACCCCCCCCCCCCCCCCCCCC